>JABXWE010030185.1:0-28982 GCA_014611495.1 Limonius californicus
TTTCAAATACGGCCAGGTATTTTGTCTGAAACGTTTATACAGTCAACGTTTTCGAAGCACTACTGGGAATTTTAAAAGCGTTTATTGAGTTATGCCTAAATCAAGTCAAATATAGGACAGATTTGGTATGTAATCCAGTAAAAGACATATAAATTGATTTCAGGGAGTGAACATATTTAATTTTCAAATACGGCCCTGTCTTTTGTCTGAAATGATTTTAAAGTGAACGTTTTCTAAGCACTCCTAGGAGTGTTAAAAACGTTAATTGAGTCCAGCGTTACTAACGTCAAATATTGGAGAATTCTAATATCCGATTCAATAGGAGACGTACTTAAACACGTTTAGAACGTTTTTAAACCTTGATTTCATTGCGACGTTTTCGATTTCGGGGAGTGAAAAACGTTTTCAAATACGGCCACTTCTTTTGTCTGAAACGTTTATAAAATGAACGGCCCTGTCTTTTGTCTGAAATGATTTTAAAGTGAACGATTGTTAAGTACTTCTGCAAGTGTGAAAAACGTTTATTGAGTCCCCACTAAGTAACGTCAAATATTGAAGAAATTTAATATCCGATCAAGTAGAAGACATGTACTTAACTGGTTTAGAACTTTTATAAACCTGGAGTTCTTCTTGTGATGTTTTTGATTTTAGAGAGCGAAAAACGTAAATTTTCAAATACGGTCACGTGTTTGTAGCAGACGTTTAAAAATGAACGTTTTCAAAGCACCACTGGGAATTTTAAAAACGTTTATTGGGTTATGCCTAAGTAAAACGAAATAATCTGGTTTAGCTGGTTTGTAAATCTAGATTTCTTTTATTCCACGTTTTTGATTTCAGGGGGTGAAAATATCAAATTTTCAAAAATGGGCCTATCTTTTGTCTGAACGATTTTAAAGTGAACGTTTTTTAAGCGATCCTGGGAGCTTCAAAAACGTTTATTGAGTCAAATATTTAGGAATGTTAATATTTGATACAGTAGAAGACAAGAACTTAAACTGTTTTAGGACGTTTGTAAACCTACATTTTTTCCTTTGCCTTTCCGAAGTTTTTGATTTTATGCAGTAAAAAAGTAAATTTCGAATACAGCACGATCTTTTACCTGACGTTTATAAAGTTAACGTTTTCTAAGTACTTCTGGAAGTTGTAAAAAAAACGTTTATTGAGTCACGCCTAAGTAAAGTCAAATATTGCAGATTTTTAATATCCCATCCAGTAGACAACCTGGTTGAGAACATTTGTAAACCTAGATTTCTTCTATGCGACGTTTTTGATTTCAAGGAGTGATGATATCAAATTTATAAATATGACCTTGTTTTTTGTCTGAAACATTTATAAAGTGAACGTTTTCTAAGTACTCCTAGGAGTTTTAAAGGCGTTTATTGAGCCACACCTAAGTAAAATCAAATATTGGATAATGTTAATATCCGATCCAGTTTAAAATATATAAACTACATTTCTCATTTCAGAGAGAGCAAAACGGATATATTGTCTAAAAAGCTTATAAACTGAACGTTTTCTAAACACTCCTGGGAGCTCTAAAAATGTTTATTGAGTCACGTGTAAATAAAGTCACATATTGGACAATTTTAATATACGATTCCGTAAAGTACATACAAACCGGTTTAGAACGTTTGTAAATGTAGATTTATCCTATGCGGCGTTATTGATTTCAGGAAGGTGATACATCAAAATTGTCTAATACGGCTCTGTAAAAAAGTTTAGTCATTTCTTGTGCATACGCGAATATATCAATCTCTTCCATGTGGCATTATATAAAACGGTTTGAATTACAATGAAACCATAATGTATTTTTAAATATGTCCCTGTAAAAGAAATACAAACTGGCCTATAACAGTTACAAATATAAATTTCTACTTTGCAACTGATTTGAAGATCAAGGAAACAAGATTATTTGCAAATACCACCCTGTATTTGCTCATATAGGAAATTATTTATCAATATGTGTCGTATTTGAAATTCAATATTATAAAGCATCTAAATCATGTAGTAATTACAGCCTGTACACATTTTAATATTAATTATCTGAAAATCAAAGTGCACATATCGAAGATTCTTTAAAAATTGTTGTATTTTTAATTTTAATATTAAAAATATTCCATATTAAGAATTTGAAATATGAACTACGAAAATATGTCATATTTGTATTTAAAATGTCACATATGCAAACCGATTTCCTCATATTGATCATAATATCTGAAAGTCGTATTTAACGATGGCTTACCACGAAACGACATTGTTGAGATATGTTGTAAATACAACAGTACTAATTTTAAAAGGCTTATCGTTTTAAATATTTAAAATCACAAGTTCGAGTAGTTATTGATTTTAAGGGAAATATTGTCAACCTCATTGATAAATATATTTTCAATATGTGTTATTTAATAATACTCCATGATACCACAAATACATGTTTTTTAGTTTAGTAGTAGAATTTAAATTAAAATAATTTATTTGTTTAATGAAATTGGCAAATAGTACCCCCATAGATAGATATTTCAAACATAGAAAATATGTAAAAGTCATATATCAAATATAATTTTATGGAACGTCTGATGTAAATTAATATTGAATGTGATGTGACAAAATCAATGGCACGGACATTATTGTAAGCTTAAATTTAATTATGGTAACGTTATGTTAATGGCCAAATTCAGGCAATACTTTTACTCGGTTATTTAATGCACTTTGATTATTTATGTAGAATTTAAAATATGATGATCTTATTCCACATATTACAAATTAATTTAAAATATTGCATATTCGTTTAAAATATATCAAGTTAAATCAAAGTGCAACAAATTAATGTAAATAGAATAAAATAATTTCAGAATGTGCAAAATAATTCCAAATATCACAAATCGATTTTAAATATCACACATTAATTTCAAATATCAAAAATTAAATGTATCTATTGTAAGCTAATTTGTGATATTAGGAAATAACTACAGATAAGAGAAGTGTGAATTAACAAAACAATAATGGACTGTAGAGTTTTTAAATTACAATTTTTAATACTGGGCTTTGGTAGAATCATTTTTTAATTTGACTGTCACAAAACTGCATGTAAACCACTCTAGAGGAGTTCATTGCGATAGGTTCTATGAGTTAAGGTTAGAAAGCTGATAAATCCGGCCCTGCAAGAAACTGTTAGTTGCATATATTAGTCTGGAAAGTTTATGGCCTGAACTTGTACCTTGTTCAAAGTGCCCTGTGGAGTGGATTAAGCACTATTCCCATAAATATGAAATTTTACAAATCCAGCGAGAAGCTTTCAGGTAGAATTTGTAACGTTCCCTTCTTCCCATTACGTTACATCATTATGTGGGAAAAATACAGAATCAGTTTTAATACGGTTTGTGTAAAAGGTTCGAGTATGTCACCAGGAATCGATATATTGATTTATAATTCTTGTACTAGGTTGAACAACATTTTCATCACGATTATATCGCGTTTCGACCTGAAGATGGCTTTTACGGCACTAACTTTTAACAATTGAATTCCTGTTTGGCATAGTTTTTGGGCCCAAGTCCGGTTTTTTTATTTAAATATAGATTGTTTAGGAAAGTTGACACCTCCACGGCAAGCCTAGTAATTTTACGCAGTTTGTGCTAGCAGTGTTAGGCTTAAATAGATGTACTTTAGATTAGATTATACGTTTCAGCATCGTGAATGTGTTTTCTATTAGTTTAAATTATCTTTCGTTTCGTAAACGGCCCATTGTAGTTATCATTACTCAATACGAAGTTTGGATGCATCTGTGGGCGGCCTAACCAACGTTGTAGGTGTGAGTTACACAACCGTTGATCGAGAATAAAGCATTTAATTCCAGCACATTGAAAATGAACGTTTATCATGTCTGCTTTTAATATACGGACGAATCCTCGGCCTAGTAAACTAAGAGGAATTCTTACTTTTATGAATGGATTTTATCGTATAATCCATTCACGATTATTTTGCTCGCAAAACATTTTTGCGTGTAAAAAAGTATTTTAAATGTTGTTAGTTGAGGTTATAATTCATAACAAAATGTTATGGTAATAAGAACCCCGAAAAATGACTATATCTGGCAACAATGCCTCAAGTACAAATGAATAATGGCCCCCCAGGGTTGTAAAATAATCGTGAGCGAGCAGAGTAATGTACCTGGAATTACTCACACGAATGCATTCATGCTGCATTATAATCTACAGTGTGGACAAAAGAAAACGGAAGTCGTGTTTTAGCTAGATTCGTTCGTTTATCACCGTTTATCCGAATCAAATACCTGCTAGTAGAGCAAAATTTATTTTCAGACGTTAAGAATTGTTTGATATTATTTATTATAATGGTTACCTTACAAGAACACAAAATATTTGTGACTGGAGTTATATTTTCTATTTAAGATAATAAAAAATAGATTACAAATTACAATAATTATTTCAATCTTTCGAATAAAGTTACGACATGACTTTTATTTTCCATTATCAGATAATTTTTAGTATAATATTAATGAATGTGATCTGTAGAGTAAATTATTTTTTAATTTGCAGTTGTGCTTCTGGATACTACAGGAGAATCCACCTTAGAATGGACGAGGTATCCATATGGCCCTCAAGCGAATACACCAGGGGTATGTATAAGTAACCTTAAATAATGGAAATAAGTTTCCCATACTTCCAACACTAATCTCTATACAATATCAAGTAGATACCGTTTTCATTATTGATTTTACAATAATATATCATGGCAACTCGTAGCAGAGCTACCGTTTGTTTAATTTTCGTCATGGGCGTCATTTTCGAAAACGATCGTCTTCAGGTTGAAAAATGTCGAAGTAGACGGGTGGCGGCGGCGCTAAAAATGGAAGGTGTATATAGATGTTGTAGGACGTTAACGGCACTTCTCCCCAATCTTGCTGCGAAAACCGAATTGAGATATCTCGTTCTGTTGTTCGTCGCCGGCCATTTTGCAGTCGAAAATGGGAGCCCGATTTCAAAATGAATATTGCAAACCCAAAACCCTTTATACGTACCGGGCTCTTAAAAAACAGAAGTGCAGACCCGTTTTCCTTCCCCCTTCCATCCTCCTTTCTCCTTCTGACGTCCCCATTTTCCCTCTTTCGGTCTCTTTTCCTCCATCCGTCACCTTTTCCTCCTTCCGTCCCTCTTTTCCTCCTTCCGTCCCCATTTTCCTCCTTCCGTCCTCGTTTTCCTCATTCCGCCCCCCTTTCTCCTCCTTTTGTCCCCTTTCCTCCTCATTTAATCCCCTTTCTTCCTCATTTCATCCCCTTCTTGCTGCTTTCGTCCCCATTCCTCCTCATTTCAACCCCTTATTGCTCCTTTCGTCCCCTTCCTCCTCATTTCATCCCCTTCTTGCTCCTTTCGTCCCCCTTCCTCCCCTTCCGCCCCATTTCTCCCCAATCTTGCTGCGAATACCGAATCGAGATATTTCCCTCCGTTATCAGCCAGCAGATTATAACCGGGATGATTTCGGGGAAACTTCCGAGGCTCATTGTATTTTCGAAAGGAAAAGGTCTAGCCAAATTTGGCTTCTGCCGTTGGAAACAACATCGCGAGTACTACTGGTTAGCGTGAACACAATGCTACCGATATGTGTAGTGCGCCGCTAGGGGGCGTAGTAGTTTTTTAAGAACTTCGTAACTCCGGAACCAGGATGCTTAGGGAGTAGGTTTACGGCATTAAAAGCTGTTTTCCGAACTCATATCACGTGGTACAGGTGCTCCTTTACCCAGAATCCTTTGGCACGATATAACTTCGATATAGGTACCGTTTTTATGTAATAGCCTTGGGACCCTCGCCAATGAGCTGTTATAGGAACGAATCAGTTCACTTTTCCACCTACGCTGGAGACATGTATGGACATAATATTTTGGGGAACTGGCCGAATCTGGCCGCCACTGTCCAATCAAAAATTACAATTTTGATGGATTTACACGTTAAGGGGATTCTAAAGTGAATTGGCAACCAAAAATTAAACGTAACTTTTTATATCGGCAAACTATTATATTCGTTTCTCTGTCGTTCCTCCTCGGTCTTCGGGCCGTCTACCCAAACGCTGGTAAGCGAACTGCAGCCAATATAAACAGCAATGCGTATAATATACGATAAAATAAATTGGTGTTGGTATTGTTCTGTTTGTACGAAAATCAGATAAATCTTGATATTGGGGGTGTGTGCATTCTGTTCTTAAAGGATGGCAGTTTGGAATAACGTGAAAACATTTCACGAAATTCATTCCACATATGTCGTAAAAGTAGATTTATTGCACTACTTTTGGATATTTTTTATCAAACGTTCTTATAATTTTGTTTATAATTTCACCTTGTGTCAAGTTGAGGTATGTTGTGTACTAGTAAAAAACCCGCAAGTGGAAAGGTTGCCTATTAACGTAGATACGGCGACAATAGAAAACGTATATTTTGAGTTACTTTATAGCCCCTTAAACAGATTTGCGACTGTTTTCGGGAGGGAGTTAAAAACGACCGGCTAATTTTATTTGCATACGAGATCCTTCGATCTTCCAAGTCTTCCTAAACTGTTCCTTCCATCCTCCTTCCATCTCCCTTTATCCTTCTTCTGTCCCCTTCCTCCTTTTTCCGTCTCCCGTATGTTCCTGTCTTCCTCCTTCGTTCGTTCCTTTCTTCCTCCTTCCTTAGTTCCCCTTGTTACCCCCCCCCCCGCTGTTCTCTGTCCTAACCGCATTTTCTCCATTTTCTTCCAATTTTCATCATTCCCTCTATCCTTCTTCCCCCCTTTACCCCGTTTTCAGACGCTCGAGGCTGTTAGCAATATTGATTGCAAACTTTTGTCGGAATTGAATATGCTTGCAGTGAGCGAATGCTTGAGTATTTAACTAGAAAGGTATTTTCTATTATCTAGTCTAAATATAAGAAAAATAGCTTTACAATGATGCATATCTTCATATATTTACTGCAAAGGGAAGCAGGTACTGGCCAATAAACTTAAAATATTCTGAAGTTCGTAGAAACCTAGACTTTCATCACATTATTAAATTTTTATTAATATCCAATTTAATTAAAATCCGATGAGTAGAAATTAAAAAAAGCATTCTTAACAGTTTCGACGCAGATTGTCGTTGAAATTTCAAATTATATATGTATATATTTTTGCACTTCTTATACCGATGGTAAGAAACTTATTTATACACATTATTTCCACGAATGATTCCCTTCATCTACCCGTATTAAAATATTTAAAACGAAAACGTATAACTTTAATTTGGAATGATTTTTGTACTATAAAACAGAGTTTTAGAATAACGTTTAAACATTTGATAGAGACAACAAAACCATTCAGGTAGGTAAGGAAATTAAGGGTTTATAGGGAGTGTTAGAAATTACTTCTTCTTACCCAAAACGTCTTTCCTTTCTTCGTTTTCCAATAGTTCTAAATGCCTTATACAGATTTTCATACAGTGTTTATGAATTTTAATGTTAGTGACAGCTCGTATGGCGAACCTCTTGGTCGAGTTCTGTAATATAATTCAATATATCAAAGAAACTGCAAAAATAATTTGCCGAACTGGATAAAAATTCAAATTTCGTCACGACAATATAACCGCTACTGACATTGAAACGGTTGAAGCGATTTCAAGGATCTAGGAGTTCGCATCACACTCTAATAACCAGTAGATGAGGTTGCCGTGGTTGCATTACCCCTAAAGCACCTCACGCATTCCTGAATTCCTGATGCGGTTTTAATAGCGTTTCACTCAAACTTTTTAAATAACTTACAGTACGCAAGTAGTTTCTATGACCAATAGCATTTGTTTTAATTAATTCCTTTACCAAGATTTAAAGAAGGTAGAAAGGAAGTGCCAATGTTAAGCATTAGTAAAACTGTAAGCTGTAGCAGAAAATTTGAAAGGGTTTAGACGAATAATATTAGAGGTTATGTGGCAGTGGTTTATTTGAGAAAATTATTTTGTTGGCTTTATACTTTCGCTGAAAATGGGAGAATTATTAGTAATTTCTTTTCGCTTCGGAACACTTGCGTAGGACAGAACATCTAAAATGAAATTTTCTCTTGTGCGTTTTAATAATCTTACTAACCGGAAACTTAGTTCTGATTTTAATTTGTGCGGGCGCCATTTTATTCCTTTACAGAGACCTGAAAATATGACCATGCTAGTGCAGCTATTGGAGGTCCATTAAATTTTTGCCATCTGGTATGTTAAACTCTTCAGCCTTGAAATGAGTTGCAACAGTAAACTATTTGCCCCAATGTCAATGCCATTATTATTGAAGTAAATAAGACAGTTTTCCAAAAAAGTTTCAATTTCTCATTGACAGTTCTTTAACTTTAATATTACAAAATTTTTCTGCAACCACGCACTAATTAATTTATTTTGACAATTTTTTTCTAAGCTACCGTACGTGATACGAGACAATAGGTTGTAATTCTTAATCCAATCCAATTGTAAGCAAAATTGGGTCTTTCGTATCAGCCATTATATTGCTAAACATATCCAATTATAATTAGAGTAATAATAACAACGGTAAGTTTGCAATAATTATCAATCATATCAAATAAAATAAAGGACGCTTTCAAATGTTAAACGTGAAGAGTGACATAAATTTCGAACTGGGTGGGAAGATTGGCAAATAATACATAATGGACTTTATCGTTCTGTATTTAAATAAACGCAACGTTTATTTGCAACGGCAGTGCATTCAATGTAGGCGACGTAATGAATGTGTAATTAAAATAGAGTCAAATGTGCTCCTCCTTGTTCTTTTAATAAATAATGGTTTGGCATTTTCGCAGAATGGACGCGGAGACAATCGGTGTGCACTTTATTATCAGTACACCGAAATGGCTAACGATAAAGTACAGCGAAATACCGTGGTATGACCTATGATAGTGGGTGAAAATTTCTAAGAGATACGACCATGCACTACTTTCGCATAATTTTTTACTTACATAAGTAATATAACAAGTGGTACAGGTTCTTCTAGGGCTACCAAAGTGCCTTAATATTAGCAAAAATAGTGTTGTCTGTTGTTGTTGTAGCGCCATTAACATATACGCTTTTTTAATTGCTTACCAACATATTCAAGATTATAATAAAGTGAAAAAATAT
Organism: Limonius californicus; assembly: GCA_014611495.1. NCBI lineage: Eukaryota > Metazoa > Arthropoda > Insecta > Coleoptera > Elateridae > Limonius > Limonius californicus. The sequence continues at coordinate 9,124 of JABXWE010030185.1, forward strand.
GTAAAAAACTTAACGTAAAAACAGGGGTGACGGTAGAAAAAAATGTCTTGCCGAAACGCAATTGTTTGAGCGCTTAAAAACGAACCACAGTAAGCTTGTGACGTACACGTTGGTGTCGTATGCAACGGACGAGTGTTATCTGTGCTTCTACCTACCGCCGCCCGCTATCCATCCACATTTTATGTTCATTTTTTTGTTGTAGGTTGCTTACTAAAAATAAACTATTATTTTTCTTTGCTGCTTGGTAATTTAAACCGGAATTGAGTTCCGATTTTAAATATTTTACTGGAATGACGTTCCGCTTATTTACACCTCTGCATAAAAACTTGCGTAAGTAAAAAATAGGCTATACTCTATCTATGTTAATGATATATTTTGTTTTATTTCTATAGGGTATTACATAGATCTGTACCCAAAGTTGAAAAGTCATAAGAAATAATATTGGACATACTTACGAATATTTTTAAAAGGATTTTTGAAAAAGAATCGGCAATTATGATTTTTTCAGGAATAAAAGTGAACTCGGCATTGAATAAGCTGTCGGGAGCCAATTAAAGTATTTTATTTGTAATACAATTTACAAACATTTTGCATATGACATAACAATTAATAGAACTAAACATAATAATGTTCACAGGCTGGAAAAAATAGGAAACCTCTTACAACCTATTGAGTATTTTAATTTGCAATAGACTGGTGTTAAAATAAATAGAAACCATTCACAACTACCAAGAGGTATTGTTTTATTTTTAAGTAAGTTAGGTTAGGAAATAGGTTCTATATTTGCTTTTTTTAAGAGCCCTCTACACACACGGATGTAGCAAAGAAATCGTATAAACTTAGAGATTTTCGTGCTTCTCGTTAAAAAATTGTATAAAATAGGAAGGGAGTTACGCAATACCTGTTATAATTACTTCCTTGATTATGAGAAAAATTGTTTAATACTGATATTTCCCTAATAAACGTAGTAATCGAGGTTAAAGAAGATAGTATGAATGAGAAAAGTTGAAGCAACGACTGCCTGTTATATAATATAATAACATTTACCCCATTGTTGTATTTGTCCCGAAGAGAAAGGACGCCATTATATAAAACAAGTGATATATTAGTTGTCATTTGAATAATAGCCTTACGCTTCATTTAATTATGTAATTAGATCATCATTGTTTATTGTTGTCGTGTAATATTTTTCTAATTATGTAAAGGTTGATAAGAGTTGCCTCTAAATTAAAATATAATTGTTACATGCATAATTAACCATTAAAATTGCTGCGAGTCACTGAACTGCCAAGTCATTAATGTTCGATTGAAAGTATTTATTTAGTTGCTTATGAATAAGTCGGAAGTTTTGATAAACGTAAGACCATTGTGTGTTTAAAAAATAATTATTTGACGAAAAAAGTACTGTCGTTCACGATTAGTTTGCCTTCGAGGCAACCATGATTAGTTTTGTTAGGTAGCACATTGCGAACTGCGACTAATATACCGGGTGATTCACGGGACAGCACGATTCTACCATTAGAAAAATAGGCAACCCAAAATACATATGACAAGGTACTGAGATGCTTGTTTGATATTTTATTATACTAAACTTTTATATACTTAATGTAAATGTGAACGAAAACAATAAAGTCTTATTTATAATTATCTATGTTTAAACAATTTAAATATAACAAGGTAAGTATAACAGCTTTTTATATTAGAATATTTTCAAATGCATTTCGTAAACTGTCGTTTATGATATGTATTTTGGGTTGCCTATTTAGGCTCATATTATCGCGTGAATTACCTTGTATATTCCAATATTATAAATATATATAACACTGACAGGTTAGACAAACATAGTAAAGCTTAAAGGTAGGCTTAGTTAGATTAGGGTGCAGTTAAGTTAGATCAAACAGATGTTAGGTTAACTAAATTTCAGTGTTACAATGCAACAGTGTTTGGCAACATTTGATTAAAGAAAATTTTATGTTTGGTTTAAGGTAAGCTTGTTTAGTTTTGAGCAAAGTAATGCCAGTTAAAGTATTCATAACATGTCTTCCACTGCGCAAGATTAGTTACGTTAGGTTACGCTAAGACTTACCTTATGTCTGAAATAGTTAGTATTAGGATTCCGGTTGGCTTAGAACAAGTCTAAAAGGTCCAAAGTGGGTTTAGGTTAAGCTAAAATTACAAGTATGCTACTTTACTTTAATATGAGATTAGATTGGCTGACAGTTACGTTAGATCAAAGGAATGTTAGTTTAAGTTAGTCTAGCCAATTACTTCAATTAGCATTCACATACGTTTACGTTGGGATAGATTTATTTAGATTAATTTATGAAGCGTAGATTGCCTTGCCTTGCCTTGCCTAGCCTTGCCTTGCCTAGCCTTGCCTAGCCTTGTCTAGACTTGCCTAGCATTGCCTTGCCTTGCCTTGCCTTGCCTTGCCTTGCCCTGCCCCGCCCGCCCTGCCTTGCCCTGCCCTGCCCTGCCCTGCCCTATTGCGACAGCGACCTTTTTTGCCCTTGCCCTCCCGTGCCTGCCCTGCCCTGCCCTGCCCTGCCCTGCCCTGCCCTGCCCTGCCCTGCCCTGCCCTGCCCTGCCCTGCCCTGCCCTGCCCTGCCACTGCCCTGCCCGCCCTGCCCTACCCTACCCTGCCCTACCCTACCCTACCCTACCCTACCCTACCCTGCCCAACCCTACCCTGCCCTGCCTTGGCTTGGCTTAGCCTTGGCATTTGCCTTGCCTAACCTTGCCTTAGCCTTTACCTTTGCCTTGCCTAACCCTGCTACCCAACCTCACCACACCACACCACACCACACCACACCACACCAAACCCCACCTCACCTCACATAACTTCACATTACATTACATTACATTACATTACCTTAACCTCCCTTACCTTATAGTAAAAAGAATAAAAGCAATGTAATAAACCTGTTGACATATTCATAAAGTGTTTTCATATTAACACCAAAGTTTACGTCAAGTTAAAATGAAACTCTTACTAGTTTACCTTAAAGTGCTGACTTCCGCTGACTAAAAAAAATTAAATTTACTTTAGATTACAGTTGCTGTCTATGTTTTGTTAGTTACATTGAATTAATACCTATAATCAAGTTAGGTTATGTTACTATTACGATGAACTGAGAGTATGTTAGGTTAGAAAATTAAAAGTTAGGTTAGATTAGGACGTTTTCTTGTACAACAAGGATACCTTAGTTTAGAGCAGGTTAACATTAAGTTAGGTTAGGAAATTAAAAGTTAGGTTAGGTTACGTCACTTTCCGTTATGACGAAAATATTTTAGTTATCATCGAGTTAAAATTAAGTAAGGTTCTGTCAAGTAAGTTCAATGTTAGTTTAAGTTAGGTTATAATAAAAGTTATAATAGTTTAATACGACTACGATGAATTAGATTAGATGACAAATAGAACAATTAACAGTTAGTATTATACTAGTTCAAGTGATGTTGGACTAAGGTACGTAGGTTTAGGCTGGCCTAATATTATACTAACTTGGAAAATATTAAAATTAATTTCAATAGTAGGTGCAATATATATATATTGTTAATCAGATTAGTCTCACTTAGAAGAAAGTTAAGTTATGTTTAAATAATGAGGAGTTACGTTACTATTAAGTTAAGTAGGTTAGGTAATTATAAGTTAGGCTACTACACTTTTGGTTACGACAAAGATAAGCTAGTTTAAATGGGGTTATAATTACGTTTGGTACCTTCCGTTGCGACAAACATATGTTAATTTAGATCGAGTTATAATTAAGTTAAGTCAGGTCAAGTAAATTCCAAGATAGTTTAGGTTATAATAGTTTAATATGAGGTTAGGCAGAATTATATTGGATGACAAATAGGACAGTAAACAGTTAGCATTATGCTAGTTCAAGTGATGTTGGCTTAAGGTATGTCAGTTTAGCTGATGTTAGGGCAGTTAGGGACTGGGTTAGGTAGAAGCTAGGTGTAATCACAGACAGATTAATTTAGTTTAAGGTAAAGTCAGGTTAGGTGTTGTTGGAATTAATTAAGCTAGGTTTTTGTCAATGCTTGTAAAGGCAGACAAGCTACAGGTCGGTCCTTGCCTGATAATGCTGGGTGTAGTTCCCAAGTGACGACGCGGTCTAAGCCGAAAGTAAATTGTAATATTGACACATTTAAATCAAGTTATGTTACTTTGCCTATCTTGCCATATTTTACCATAACTTCCCTTATTTTACATTACCTCAATTTACCATATCTTACCAACCTTACCCTAACTTGTCTTAGTTTACCATACTTGGTCTTATGTTGCAAATATGTTAGTTTAGATAATTAAATAAAATTAGTTTAGGTTAAGTTAAAATTAGATTAAAGTGGGACTAACTTAAAGTTAAAGTAGATTTTAAAATAAATCCTTTCCACTGTGAATATACGATTAGAATTAGCACTTAAGTTCGTTGTAATGAAATAATAAAAAACAGGAAATTGCGTGAGGTATCAAGCAATAGTTATACCAAACAGTTACTACACATAAAAGGATTAATCCAGCACGCATTGCCCTTACTTTCATTTAGTTAATTAAATGTTCATAAATATTGATACACAATTTAGAGGATGGAGCAAAACTGATATTAATATTTATTTCTAATAACTTAAATAGTTATTTAAATTCCTGAGTAGTTTATCAATACTTTTTAACCTCATTAATTATAACTTTACCATGAAAGATAACCACAGCCTCGCCAATATCTGTTTTGTTTTGCCTTTATTAACAATTCTAAGATGCAATAATTAGTTTTTACTAAAAGCCTCGTCGTCTAGGAAATTAATTTCTGTTATAAGGATTCACTATTCAACTATTCCACAACGATATGAAGAAACATGCTCTGTAATTCAGGAAAATGTCATGACAAGAATATTTTCATGCATATCATAAACTAGCGTCATGGCAACGTATACAGCAAACGGTGTCATTTTTTACAAGCACGGTTATTTATTTGCATGTATATTGCAAATTTGCATAGAAAAAGTACATCAAAAATATACGTCGATACCATCTGTAAACAAATACCGTGAAGGTCTTGCTTTGAGAAAAAATTGAACGGCAGAAAAGTGAGAAAAACCGTTCCCAAGGTAAGTCAACAAAGATATAACGATAGTAGGTCAGGAAGCGTTTTCATACCGGAAGCTTGAAAAGAAATTTAAATTAATGGCATTTTATCATTTGTTTGTGTAAAATAATCGGCTTATGTTTTCATGGCTATATTTAGAACAGAATATTCATATTTTGGTTCGTTAAGTATGTTTATGTGGGTCTATTTGTGCTGCTGAAGCTTAACTCCGACGCCGCAAAATAAACCCCATTCTAATAATTCAGTTTGGCTCCACGTGTTATCCTCTCCGGGGTGGCGTGTATTGATTTTATACGAGACTTTTAATACGTTATGTGTAGTATTAACCTCGGCCAAAGTAAATAGAGAAAAATGCCATAGGAAGATGTCCAGCAAATAATGGAAAATACAACAGGAAAAATCTAACACACAATTAAATTTTATAATGAATATATTTATTTGAAACACTTCACCGAAGAACTAAATGCACAAACCTAAACTTGGGTTATTTTAGGGTTAAGTTAGATGAAGTTAGTTTAACCTCAGGTTAGAGTTCGGTTAAGTTAAAGTTAGTGTACTTGGGTTGGGTTAGATTAGATTGCATTACACTGTATTACATTAATATTCATGACAGTTTGGTTCAATTTAACCAAAATTACGTTAAGTTAACTTCATGTTAAGTTATGCTAGGTTGGAGTAAATGTAGGTTAGGTTACTGTACATAACAGGCTGAGCTAACGGTAAGTAAGCAAGTTGGAATACTTCACAGGAAGTTTAAGTTATTTTGGTTAAGGTTTGGTGAGTTTCACCAATTCACCGAAGGCCTAATTCCACAAACCTAAAGTTAGGTTATTTTAGGGTTAAGTTAGATCAAGTTAGCATAACCTCAGGTTAGAGTTCGGTTAAGTTAAAGTTAGTGTACTTAGGTTGGATTAGATAAGATTAATGACAGTTTGGTTCAAGTTAACTAAGATTACGTTAAATTAACTTCATATTAAGTTATGCCAGGTTGGAGTAAATGTATGTTAGGTTACTGTATAGATTAGGCTAAACTAACGGTCAGTAAGCCAGTTGGAATACTTAACAGGAAGGTTAAGTTATTTTAGTTAATACGTGATGAGTTTCACCACTTCCCGAAGAACTAATTGCAGAAACCTAAAGTTGGGTTATCTTAGGGTTAAGTTAGGTCAAGTTAGTGTAACCAGGTTAGAGTGCGGTTACCTTAAAGTTAGTACACTTGCATTACACTGGATTACATTATATTTCATGACAGTTTGGTTCATTTTAACTAAGATTACGTTGAGTTAACTTCGTGTTAAGTTATGCTAGGTTGGAGTAAGTGTAGGTTAGGTTACTGTACAGATTAGGCTAAACTAACGGCCAGGAAGCCAGTTGGAATACTTAACAGGAAGTTTAAGTTGGTTTAGTTAAGATTTGATGAGTTAGTGAAGATTGAACTTAGTCTAAGTTAATTATTATTCATAATTAATTTAATCTAGTTTACCGTATTATAGAAATTTAAGTAACAAAATTGGAATATCTCTAAATTTACAAATACTATTGACCTATTTAAGTTACATTAATTCAGTTAGTCTGAAGTCGGCTTCATGTAAGTTACAATGGTTTAGTTAAGTTGAAGTGTGATTAAATTAAGTTCAAGTTTATTACATTGTAGTTACATGATTTAAGTAGAAGGTAAATACTAATCACATTAAATTAAGGTTACCTTTGATTATTTTAAATGAGATTCAAATAGCTTAAAGTAAGTTTGGTGCAGTTACGTTAAGGATACCAGTAGATTGAAGTTGTGTAAAAATTCAGTTAAATAGGGTTGAAGGTAAGTGAGCGCACGTTAGGTTGAACTTCTATGGGACTTGGGTTCAGGTTAAATGAAGTTGGGTCGAGTTAAATTAAATTTAAATTCTGACAGTATAGGTTAGATTGTAATAATTCGATGTCATTGGAAGCCAAAGGCCCTGAAATACATTCAGACAAAAACTCACGTAAAATGTTGTCAGACAGTTTGCGGTTAGGTAATGGTAAGTTAAAGGAAGTTAGGTTAGCTACTTTCAGTTCAGATTAGATTGGACGCTAGTTTAAGTTAATTGTGACGGGTAAAAGTCAGTTGGGGTTAGATTAGTTTAAAATAGACACTTCCCGTGGTTCGGAGCCCACGTTAAGCTGTAGGTCCTCTATATCTGGGGCAGTATAAACGCGTAAGAGATAAGGCACTCGAAGAAGAAGACAATTTAGATGATATTCCGTAACAAAATTTATCATTTTTTAATATGTAAATATTATATATATACAGCGAAGTTCCTTCAGTTAAGTTGTAGATTGATTAAGCTTAAATAAGTGGATCAAATTAGATGAAACATTTCGTTACGTTTGTGTTATGTTACGTTAATCTTGAATTAATGTTAAGTTAAAATAAAGTTCGAATTCTTTCCATTAAAGTAACTTAGGGATAAGTTAGGTGAAGCTAGATTAAATATAATGTTATTACACTTGAATTGCGTTAGGTTAATGCCAGACTAGGTGAAAAAAATTTGTTAATTTAGGTTAGGTTAAAATTAAGTTACGTTGGGTGAGTGTCAAGTTAAGTTGTGTTAAAGTCATGAGATTAATTTAATTAGCAGAGCTACAGTCAAATTGTATCGTGACAAAGTTGGGTTAAAGGAAGGTTAATACAATTTTTTAAGTTAAGTTACGTTAAAAACAGGGTAGCTAAGTTCTATTTAGGTTATTTCAGGGTGAAGTTAGATTAAGTTTGATTAAGTTAGCTACAGTTACAACTGTATGATAAGTGTTACGTTAGGTTAAAGAAAGGTCAATTTCTTTTAAGTTACATTAAAAACATATCAGTTAAGCCTTATTTAGTTTATTTCAGGGCGAAGTTGGAGTAAGTTAGCTACAGTGCAAATTGTAAAGGTTTAATACACATTTAAAACACATTAGCTAAGTCCTAGTTAAGTAATTTCAGGGTGCAGTGAGATTAAGTTAGTTACAGTTAAAAGTGTATGATAAGAGTTACATTAGGTTAAAGGAAGGGCAATACAATTTCTTTTAAGTTACATTAAAAACATATTAAAAGCCTTATTTAGTTTATTTCAGGGTGAAGTTGGATTGAGTTAGCTACAGTTCAAATTGTAAACATTTAATACACATATATATAACACTAGCTAAGTCTTATTTAGGTAATTTCAGAGTGAAGTTAGATTAAGTTTGATTAAGTTAGCTACAGTTAAAAAAAGAAAAGTTAATACATTTTCTTTTAACTGACATTTAAAACACATTAGGTACGTCCTATTTAGGTTATTTCAGGATGAAGTCAGATATCGTTTGACTAGTTAGGTTAGCTAAAGTTCAAATTATCTGCTGGTAGACTTAAGTTAGTTTAAAGCAAGGTTAAAACAGTTTCTTTTAAGTTGCGGTATATTAAAGTTAAATAAACGCGCATTAGCTTACATTTACATACTATTTATTCGTGATTGGAACCACAGCTATCGCTAAATAGTAATAAATTACTAATAGGTTGATGTCGTTGGAAACAGAAAGATGACTGAAAAACAATTAATGGAAAGCAGTTATTGGAGAAAAGTCCCAGGGATGTCTTGATCGAAATAAAGTTTCAATAGAAATTTTCTCAAAGAGAGCAATGTTCTTTATTTTAGTAAGATTAGGTTAAGTTATGCTAAAATAGGTTAGATTATATTCGGCTAAGCAAAAGCTATGTTCTATTTAGCACAAGTTAAGTTAAGTTAGGTTGAGTTAGATAAGGTTTAAAATTAGGCTAGGATAGAGTAAATTAAAATTAGATTACTTTTTCTTGTGACTTTTTTTATGCTGAACGTCTTCCTGATAATTTGCTTCCTTGACTTTTGCCAGGCGGCTTTTTCTCGCATCACTTGATGCGCCTATGATTGGTTACTTCGCAATTATCACACGCTCAAGCTTTTTCCGGCTCAACGGACCATCTTTTATGTGGGTTTTTCACATTTTCTTTGCTCGCGTGGTTTGGGCCGCTAATACAAATCTTGGAAAACGGTTTTCCATTCTTATTGTCTTACTCTGTTTGCTTTTTCCTAACGTTTCCTTTTCGGTTGTTATACCTAAGGAGCTATCCAGATAATCATAAAAATTTTCCGACGCTATAAAATACTGCAAGCATCCAAACAAAAAGCCGTCAATTCCACCGAAATTCTCATTCAGCAGTAGTAGAATCCGCACGGAATAATGTAAATAGCTATAACAACGTTTGAACATTTACTTCGAAAACTCGACGCAGGGGCCCTAACTTAATTATCCCACCCCATTACGGCCCTGATTTGAATGCAGCAACGTACCCGCGCATCCATCCTTATTGGGACGCTGAAATACGCCGGTTCGAAGGAGACGAGCGCGCGACGGGGCGATATTTATTTTAACAGTTAACTTTTTTGGGAATTTCGTGTACGCGCGCGAGACGAAGACAAACGGATGAAAGTGAAAGAATATCTACAGGGGTGTCTGGCAATTGTGTTGCTATGGTTACTAATCATTCCTGATTACTGCAGGCACATTTCTATCCCCCGAAATGATACGTGATTTGAAACGGTAAAATTCCGCCCATGGACGCTTTTCCGAAGTTGGATTTGATGGCTTAGTGTCTGTATAAAATGCTACTAACAGTCTCCAGACGAAATCCTCCGAAACCTGTCCAAGTATCAATTAAGCAATCCGCCATTATAAAAACCGCTGACGGTCCTATTTAAAAACTAGGATAATTGAATTAAACATTTGATGTGTTTCGTGCAAACTTCCAGATTTTAATTAAGTCTAATTCAACTAACGCAAATAAAGCCGACTTGATCTCTTTTCAAACTGGTGTTGGCCGAGTGTTTTCGAATTTAATTAAGGGATACGTATGCTGCCGTGGAAGAAAAAAGGTGCATTTGCTAAACAATTGATATTAGACAGTATAAAGTGTACTGGAATGTATCTACGTATTTTGAAAGTTTTAATATGTACTTTGGTACTATTATTAGTTGATACGTCAAACAGCTAACTGATAATTATGTTTACGACGCCTGAAAACTTAATTATCGATTTATATATTAGGTTTTTCGTAATAATGCGTCGGAAAACATAATTTCTAGCATTAAATATGTGCAGATACACACTCTTTACCAGGCTGATAATCAATATTTATAATTTGTTTATAAATACTCCAACAGTTTCTGTTTGGCGGTTTTTAACTCGAAATCGCAAGGCGACATTTGGAAATTCAGTGAATAGCAATCGAACCAACTTGCTTTTAGCGTAGTAACTAAGAGCTATTTTGTACATTTCTACAATATTTCTATAATTTCTTGGCAAAAAGTTCATCTATTGTTAGTAGAGCAGATTATAAGTACAATTCTGTAACATATATTTTTTAACCCTCGCCCGGTGGAAATTATTGAAGTTACACGGAAGGCGGAAATGGGTCACTAGTGTCCCGCTTCGAATTTTGGTGTTTTTACATTAATTTTCAAACACCAAAATGTTTATGCGCTTAATACAATCCTGCACATGATAATATAACTACAATACTTTTGATTTTTTACAACCATTTGCAATTGCACTGAAAAAGGTAAAAATCCGATGAAAGAAAACCTTCCGGTCTCAAGTGACCCGAGCGGATTATCTCAGGTATATCAAGCATTGTTCCACAACATTTATTCCAAAGCATTTTCATAATAGCTTCGAGGAATACAGAAACACCGAAACGGTATTTAGTGTGGAATTATTAAAAAAAATTTAAATTCGTGGTCCGCCGTCGAGGGTTAATTTAAAGCAAACAGATTTAATTATTATCGTAACCGGGTGGCATTGAACCCGTGTCTTTGCAGAATAAGATAGACAAGTTTTAGTATCAGCTCTTGTGTTTCTGTATTATTTTTAAAATTTTACTAATAGCACGTTATTATTAATACTGACGATGTCTATATCTCCGGGAAAGTAGGGAACAGGAATCGAACCTTCTCACTTTTAGTAATTCTGAAGAACAACTTCTACGAATATGAGTCTTCAGTGCCATCTTCCAATTTCTAAGATATTTTTCGAATATTCGTGATGACAAAAGTATTATCGTCGTTATCAAAAACGCTTACAGACACCTGCAAGGAACTGAGAGAAGGATTCGAACCTATTTTCCTTTAAAACACTGTAGGTTATACGGATTTTAGAGTTACCTAAAGATTTTTGAGCAACTTTACAAATTTTAATTACAATAGATTTAATTCACTTGTTATTATAGGCGTTTGTACACATCTTTAGATGAGTAGCTAATAGAAATCGAACCTATCCACTGTTAGCATTTTTAATAGAGTAGCTTTTGTATGAAGGTGGAGTCCCACATATTTATTTTTCAGATATTATTGACACAGAAGCTTGGATTTTACTAGCATGCAAAGACGTTTACAAAACCCCTGTGAAGTATTGCGAAGGAGAATCGAACCCAGTCCTCGCCAATTGTATAGGTTATACGGTTTTGAGTTACAGATTGAGTTAAACTGTTGTCCAAGGGTTACAGACTTTCTTAGCAGAGCTAGGAATAGAAATTGAACCTGCTTACGCGCAGCTTATTACTACAGAGCAAACTTTTTTGTGCCGCCTATTGAGTACTGATATTATTGAAAAATTAGTAATAGTAGATTGAATTCTTAACATTGTCGCTAAAGACGTTTACATACACTCTGCGAAGTACCGTGTGGAGGAATACAACTCATACGCCTTTAAGAAGCAACTCTCAGCAGAGCTAGGAATAGAAATTGAACCTGCTTACGCGCAGCTTATTACTACAGACCAAACTTTTTTGTGCCACCTATTGAGTTCTGATATTATTGGAATATTAGTAATAGTAGATTGAATTCTTAACACTGTCGCTAAAGACGTTTACAGACACTCTGCGAAGTACCGAGTGGAGGAATTCAATCCATACGCCTTTAAGGAGTAACTCTTAGCAGAGCTAGGAATAGAAATTGAACCTGCTTACGCGCAGCTTATTACTACAGAGCAAACTTTTTTGTGCCACCTATTGAGTTCTGATATTTTTGTAGAATGAATTCTTAACACTGTCGCCAAAGACGTTTACAGACACTGCGAAGTACCGTGTGGAAGAATAGAACCCAGAACCCATACGCCCTTAAGGAGTAACTCTTAGCAGAGCTAGGAATAGAAATTGAACCTGCTTACGCGCAGCTTATTACTACAGAGCAAACTTTTTTGTGCCACCTATTGAGTTCTGATATTTTTTAAATATTAGTAATAGTAGATTGAATTCTTAACACTATCGCCAAAGACGTTTACAGACACTCTGCGAAGTAGCGACTGGGGTAATTGATCCCATACGCCTTCTGGGAGTAATTCTAGTCTACCAGAAGAAACTTGCGAGGAGCATTTGCACACCCTCGTTGTAAAAAGAGCGACTTACATCTGAGAATGACCTCGTATATTTCTGTACTATTTTGACAATCTAAAAAGCAACTGTTAGGATTAGTATTGCTGCAGAAATATTCGCTGATACTGTGGGCGGCCATAAGGGGAATCGAACCCACTTAACTTGAGCTACTTCTTGTATTTGCTGATCTATATAACGTGGTAATGGCTAGCATTAAAAGCAATTTTTGATATCCTGGACAACGCACCGAGTAAGAATCCAACTCTTTAACATTCAGCGAACATATATTTGAACGAGACTTTATATATTTCTGTAATATTTTGGAATTTCATTGATTATAAACATTGAAATTCCTCTTATAGAACTCCTGCTGACATGATAGGGGACGTACTTAATGGGAATCGAACCTGTTTTTCCTTAATGGAATAGTATGTTGGCGCAATTTCAAAAGATTTCTATCGGATTTAGTCATTTATTGGGTTATTATCACTGATATCACTCTGATACCATGGAGGATGATGATTTAATGGAATTAATTATTCATTATCAATTCATGATTTTAGTATTGAAAAATTCCAGGTGGTGATTCCTAGACCGATTTTAAGACATACATTATCAATAAATATTTAAAAAAATAATGATATACTGGATGTTGAACATAAGCACAAATAATTAATCAATTGTTAAATCAATTGTTCAAAGTGTCTTTGTGCTGATACGCCTGCTGTCATTTCTCTCGCCATTAATTGCCGTACACATTCGAAAATTCCGGATGTATTCCTGATAGAATTAAAAGAATCGACAATTCTGTTCCGTAAATCATTTACGCCCACAGTTGGCATTTTATACACGGTGATTTGACATGCCCTCAAAGAAAAAGAATCTAGGCGTTCATATCTGGCGATCGTGGTGGCCATGCTTTCTCCGCTAGGTCCCTTCAATGACCTATGGCTTGTCCAACGCGACCAATCCAGCGACGAGGATAATTTGTATACTAATACTCCCTTGCGGCAATACTGCAATGTGCTGGAGCACCATCATACATAAACCACATGAAAATGCCCATAAGAATCACCAGTAAAAAATATGGCGCAATGAGATTATCTCTAATAATACCAGCCCATACATTGAGAGAAAACGGATGCTGGAATCGGATTTCCATTATGGAATGCGGATTTTCTTCGATCCACAGGTGATTGCTATGAAAGTTCATAGTGGCATCCCTCGAACAATTAGCTTCGTCTATGAACAGTATATCAGCCAGAAAGTTTGGGTTTTGAGCGACTGCTTTAAGTAATCGCTGATAGAAGTAGGAACTTTCAGAGAAATCTTGTGAAAACAAGGCTTGCACACGCTGAATATGGTATGGGTAGAATTGGTAAAATTTCAAAATATAATAATATAAGTATAACTTAAATGTTTTGACAGTGTCCAAATTTTGAAATTTAAACATTTAGCCTTGACGCCATTGGCATTACGATTCTGATTTACAAATAGGTTTAAAAAATGTATCTATTTTTTTGGGAACATTATTATTCTTAGTTGTTGTCTTAAATTGGTCAAAGATGCATCCCCTAAAGTTTTCAGCTATACCCTGTATAATTTTAAATAGATAGAATAGACAGTTTCAAAATATTATAAATACACAGTTTATATTTGAAAGAAATTGTATTATTTTTGTATTATCTGAAAATTTCAAAATAATATTTTTTACAATATAATCGGCGAAAATGAAATTTTATGAAGGAAATGTAAACGCCGTAAGAATTAAAATCCCAATTGTTTTCAAGCTTCAAGCAGAAAATTAGCTTCATGACAAAAAGTGTAAGCGGTATTACCTTTATCTTTCGTTATAAAGAACACACGTGCTTGGGGTGACAATTCGCTTAATATTTCACCCTTGAAATAGGGTGGCGACTTTTTATTTAGCCGTAGCCTTTCCGTCCGCTGTATCTACGGAGCATTTTACGCAATCGGTCTTGCGATTTCGCGGAGAAGACAAATTTGTAGGTAGGAAATTAACTGTTTTGAAACGTGCCCAAAATATTTTTCGATTTTTGATATACGAAACAGCGCGCGGTACAGCAAACTCGGTGAATTATTAGTATTTTATGCAAAGGTCTAAAACGCCCTGTATTTACACCCCGAGAGCTATATCCATAAAATGCAAATTTAAAATAAGATTATTACTTTATCATATCAATATTAGGAAAGTACTGTGGATTTAAAAATAAAAAATTGAATTTTGATATCTTACTGTCTTACAAAAATGTCTGTGGATTTATAATATACAGGGTGCTCTTCTGATATCTAAAATGGACACATTTAGGATGTTATTTATCCTGGCCTTAACATTGATAAATTCATAATAATAAAGCAACAAATTCGAACTTTGTATATCGATTGAAGAAACCAAACAGCACTCGTTTAAACGTTTTCCGCAACGTTATATCAACGTTAATCAAAATGTTGTCATGAACATTTATGTAAATGTTAATGAAACCGATTAATTAACAAGCATATATCGGTATATCTAAACGTTCCTTAAATGTTATCTTTAGTACTTATAAATCTTCTCTGGAGCAGAAGTGTTTACACTTCCCGTGGTTCGGAGCCCACGTTAAGCTGTAGGTCCTCTATGTCTGTGGCACTCTAAACGCGCAACACAGACATAGGAGAGAAGATCGCTACGTCTCGTAAGAGACAAAGCACCCTAAGAAGAAGAAGTACTTATAAAATATTATTAATTATAATATATTATATTTACAAATACACTAAATCGGATATCTTCTGATGTGACTAAACCGATTGAACATAGTTAAACGTTCAACAAACGTTGATGTTAATCTTCTGATGTGATTAAACCGATTGAACCTAGTTAAACGTTCAACAAACGTTGATGTTAAAACGTTTAGTAAATGTTTTAGAAAAACAAACAAAAATTGTCCTGTAAGGTTTGTAACTATATCTAAATATTTAAGTAAAACCTTAAAACTCCACGGTTTATACCAGCCTAAACTTCTGGGAAACATTCACATAAAAGGTAACATTTAAACATCACAAAAACGTTTACGCTGTTTCAATGAAATTCGTAGCAATTTATAAAACAAGACTAAGTTATTTCGAGCATTTCTAAACACTTTAAAAACGTTGAACCAAAACAATTATCTAATGAAAACCACGTGAGTATCCCCAGTTTACTCTTAAATTATTAAAAATTTGTAAATTAAACGTTTAGCGAACGTTTTTAAACGTTTAATTTAATTTTAAAACGAATTTAGAATTCAGCGTATAACAACTATGCTTTTTATGCCGCAGCAAACTAGCAAATAAAGTAAAATTGGATTTCTTTTATCAGGTCCTCGCGATTTAAATGTTTTACCAAACGTTTACTTAATAACGTTTTTTGTACGTTCCAAATGTAATCACGTTTATGTACTTCTGATTTTATAAGAACACGTTTAAAACATTAAATCGCACTTAATAAACGTCTAATAAAACGTCGTCTTCGTGAGTTAACGTTTACCAAACGTTTACAGTAATTAATATTAACTAATAATCATAAGCATAAGCACAATGTTTTTGTAGGTTGCAAATTTAGTGTACTCATTATTTCCGATAACGAGAGAACCCCAACCATTTTAGAGTTATCTATATAGTATGCCGTCCTTGTTTATCCACATGCCATTGTATAGCGTCTGCTTTTTTCAACCCCATCGGAGCATACGTTTTCCCTCATATGTGCGTGTTTGTCGAGGATCATTAACTGCTGAACGAACTTTAATGATTATATTTATAAAAATCAATTATTAGAAAACGGATAATGTTTATGAGTAAATTATTCTGATAGTGAAATCTGGATCTAATAACATATTAGTACTGTGCTTTTACGGAACATTATAACATTGATGTAAAGTTGCAGAAGTAAAGTGTTGGAAATATGGGAATGTTCAATTTTTCGCTCATTTTGTTGCTGAAATTGGTGTGAATTGCAAACGAGAGTCTGTAACATTTCAAATAACAGGGAAATTAATTAAACTTTTATTTGTTTCAGTGGGTTGAAGAGTCCTTTACAAATTTTCAAAAAGGAATCAACTGGAGATCGTACGTCGTGTGCGATGTAGCCTACAACAACGTCAATAACTGGCTTTGGACACCATTTATCGAAAGAGGCGTCGCAAATAGAATATACATTGAAATCAAATTCACCATAAGAGACTGCAGCTTATTTCCGGGTGAGTTTTTATTAGCTGTTAAGCCTTTTTGCTTGTTCGAGCGCTGTTATTGTGTGTTCATCAAGAGGACGTGATTGACTTAACGAAACTGTGTGTTTGTCTTTTAGGAAATGCATTATCATGCAAGGAAACATTTAGTTTGTTATATTACGAATTCGACGCAGCCACTCGCGAACCTCCTCCTTGGGAAACTGAAAGCTACAAACTCATTGGTAAATACTGAATATGAAACTAGTTTTAAGAGACAACATTGATCTGCAACTACAATTATATTACTCTTTAGGTCGAATAGCTGCGGGTGAGGGAAGATTCAATGCAAATAGCGAAGTTAACATCAATTCTGAAGTTAAAAGCATTCCGGTTACTAAGAAAGGTGTTTACTTTGCGTTTCGAGACCAAGGAGCTTGCATTTCATTATTAGCAATCAAGGTACGGACATTTGTCTTCCCAATGAAGGTTTTTTTAAAATAATGTATAATAATGTTCATCTTTAATTGGTTTTGAAACAATACGGTTATGTAAACATATGTTTTGCAAACATAACCTAATAATTTGTTTGCTGTCGACTTGACAGATGGAGCTTCCATTTCATTAACTAGCAGTTAAAGTACTTAGATTTGTCGTTCAAATGAAGATTTTTTTAAATATAATATAATAAAGTGAGGGGCGGGGATGGCTCAGCGGTAGGAGAGCCAAGCTTAGGATGTAATAGCCCAAACGCTTCCCGGTTCGAATCTCTCTAGGGTCGAAAATTTTTCTAATTATCTGGGTGATCGGTACTGGGTCCCGGTCTCCATTTGCCATTGGGGGTCAAATTAGTGGCACTCCTCGTGTTACGATCGCACTAGAGAAGTAAGAAGATCATATACACAAAATACACCACACAATAGCAGGTTCAGCATGGTTAGGCACTAACACGGTAACCCGCAGAGTCGGGCCCTGTTGTGCATAGCACAAACTAACTTAGCCTTGTCTCACACCAAAAGCGATGGGCCTCTAAGGCCTGTGAAAGCTTCATAATAATAATAATAAAGTTCATCTTTAATTAGTGAAACAATACAGTTATGTAAACGTACGTTTTACGAACACAACCTAATATTTAACAATTAGAATGCGTACATTTCCCATTAGATTGAGTTTTTAGATGTAATTATAGTAAATTCCATCTTTAATTAGTCTTGAAACCGTATTGTTAGGTAAACCTACGATTTACAAACATAACCTAATATTTTGTTAGCTGTCAAGTTGACAGATGGAGCTTATATTGCATTATTAGAAATTTAGGTACGTACATTTGTCATCTAAATGAAGATTTTTTAATAATAACATAATAAAGTTAATCTTTAATTAGTCTTGAAACAATTCGATTAGGTAAACGTAAATTTTACAAACATAACCTAATATTTTGTTTGCTGACAAGTTAACATATGGAGCTTACATTTCATTAATTACCAATTAAGGTACTTACATTTGTCGTCCAAATGGAGATTTTTTTAAATATAATGTAATAAATTTAATCTTTAATTAGTGAAACAATACATTTATGTAAATGTACGTTTTACAAACATAACCTTATATTTTGTTTGCTGACAAGTTAACATATGGAGCTTACATTTCATTAATTACCAATTAAGGTACTTACATTTGTCGTCCAAATGGAGATTTTTTTAAATATAATGTAATAAATTTCATCTTTAATTAGTGAAACAATACAGTTATGTAAACGTACGTTTTACAAACATAACCTAATATTTTGTTTGCTGACAAGTTAACATATGGAGCTTACATTTCATTAATTACCAATTAAGGTACTTACATTTGTCGTCCAAATGGAGATTTTTTTAAATATAATGTAATAAATTTCATCTTTAATTAGTGAAACAATACAGTTATGTAAACGTACGTTTTACAAACATAACCTAATATTTTGTTTGCTGACAAGTTAACATATGGAGCTTACATTTCATTAATTACCAATTAAGGTACTTACATTTGTCGTCCAAATGGAGATTTTTTTAAATATAATGTAATAAATTTCATCTTTAATTAGTGAAACAATACAGTTATGTAAACGTACGTTTTACAAACATAACCTAATATTTTGTTTGCTGACAAGTTAACATATGGAGCTTACATTTCATTAATTACCAATTAAGGTACTTACATTTGTCGTCCAAATGGAGATTTTTTTAAATATAATGTAATAAATTTCATCTTTAATTAGTGAAACAATACAGTTATGTAAACGTACGTTTTACAAACATAACCTAATATTTTGTTTGCTGACAAGTTAACATATGGAGCTTACATTTCATTAATTACCAATTAAGGTACTTACATTTGTCGTCCAAATGGAGATTTTTTTAAATATAATGTAATAAATTTCATCTTTAATTAGTGAAACAATACAGTTATGTAAACGTACGTTTTACAAACATAACCTAATATTTTGTTTGCTGACAAGTTAACATATGGAGCTTACATTTCATTAATTACCAATTAAGGTACTTACATTTGTCGTCCAAATGGAGATTTTTTTAAATATAATATAATAAATTTCATCTTTAATTAGTGAAACAATACAGTTAGGTAAACGTACGTTTTACAAACATAACTTAATATTTTGTTTGCTGTCATGTTGACTGATGGAGATTTCATTTCATTATTAACAACTAGAATGCGTACAGTTCCCATTAGATTGAGTTTTTAAATGTAATTATAGTAAATTCCATATTTAATTAGTCTTGAAACCGTATTGTTAGGTAAACGTACGATTTACAAACATAACCTCATATTTTGTTTGCTGTCAAGTTGACAGATGGAGCTTACATTGCATTATTAGAAATTAAGGTACGTACATTTGTCATCTAATTAAGATTTTTTAATAATAACATAATAAAGTTAATCTTTAATTAGTCTTGAAACAATTCGATTAGGTAAACGTACATTTTACAAACATAACCCAATATTTTGTTTGCTGTCAAGTTGACATATGGAGCTTACATTTCATTAATTATCAATTACGGTAGTTACATTTGTCGTACAAATGAAGATTCTTTTAAATATAATATAATAAAGTTCATCTTTAATTAGTGAAACAATACAGTTATGTAA
>JABXWE010030186.1:0-11619 GCA_014611495.1 Limonius californicus
AAGGAGAATTTGTGACATTGCATAGAGAACTTACCGATGACAAAACGAGTTGTCTTGTTGAGTATCGCAATACTTGTTGTGCTATATAGCTCTTCATTTTCACCATATATTCAATTAAAATTTCATCCTGCTCCGAAGAAAAAGTTGGCCTCTGACCCTTCATTTTGACTGTCGGCTGCAGGTGGACTGCCGCTTTGAGTATTCACACTTGACGGTCTTTGCGAAACGAGCTGGGCACATGCTAGGCACGGGATCTGCAAATATTGTTTCGAAGATAACCCGCGTGCAAGTGCCGTCGCTTGCCGAGCCGGTGACCGTCTAGTGTGAATGCACCCCGGTAAAATACATAAGAATAATGAGAAAGAAATTTTGCCGAGCCCGTGCCTTGCCGTTGCCTGGCCCGTGCCTTGCACTATAGTGTGAATTGGCCTTAAGAGAGCGTCAGGAAGATGCGGAGGACGGCGCACCTGACGTTTTGAAAGCAGCTTGTAACGGGTCAAAATGGTGAAAAGTGAATATTTGGTGTTTAATTACCAATTACCCGAGACTTCAACATTTTGAGATAAGAATGGCGACAACAAACATCTGCCGCAGCCGAGAGTCGGAAATGTTCCAGAACATGCGTCCCTTTCCAAACAAGAGTGGGGTGTGCGCATGTCGGAAACCGAAAATTGGCCGATATAAAACCGCAAGCGCGACCATTTGAAGTCACTTTATTTCCTGGCTTTCGATTTAATCCAAAGTCAGAAATATACATCGGCCTTCTTTTAAGAGGATTCTTAAAAGATCCTAGTGTTGAAAATCCGATCCTGAAATTAACCAGTGTAGTAAAATCCGTTTACTAATTCCGTATACTTACTCGAAAGTGAATTAATAATTTTCCAGTGTTCTCGCCATTGTATTAACAAATTTAATAAATTTTCGTTTCCAGTTGCAGATCCCGAAGCTGAGTGATTCAGTGAGCTTCGACAGTAGACATCCGTCGTGGTAGTTTGTCAATTTATCCCGCCGTTCGACGTGGTTTGATTTCCAGCACAATTTGACAGTAAAGTTGTTAAATATAAATATTTAACCTGCTTTGCTCATTCATTTGAGTGCCCCGTAGTCCGTTTTCCCTGTGACAGACATTTTCATCGTTGGTGTGCCCGTGTTTGAATCGGTTACCATCGCTAGAAGTTTCTGTGCGAAAATTATTACTGCTTATAGAATCGGTGTCTGAATCGATGACGTACATAAGCCTTAATAATTCCTGCTTTTACTAGTTGAACACCCTGTACAAAGTTTCTCGTAATTCGTGGAGGAATTTCACGAGACGTCAAATTTTTTAAGTTCCGCTAGGATATTTGAATTGATTTGGAGTATATTTTGAACAGTTCAAAGCGATCTACGAATTCAGTCCCGGAGTATTTTCGTGCAAATTCGTATGGTGAAATTAGCCCCAATCTCGGTAGTGTGAGCTGGAGGATTTCAGTCAAATAACTAGATTGCAGTTTCCATGTGCCCGGTATTTTCACTGTCAAATTCAGAATCCTGTCCTGGTCAGGTTTTCCCATGAAAGCTAGGTTAAATTATATAACACAACTGCACTTTTAAAAACGCGTAGTTTGAGTTTGTAACTTCCAGGAAAACTGATTAAAATAAAATCTCCTGTTTGAAGATTTGGTACCGTAAAATTTGAAACTGAATACATACAGATTGTTAATTCTGGGGCTGTTTACTGTCGGTGAGACACAGGTGGATCTCTGCTCCAGAATTTGTCATGGTTAGATTTACTCAAATTTCAATCTGCTTGAAGCAAGCAAATTTTTCTCACAGGGTACGTGTAAATTTTAACCTGGAAAGTTTACCACTCACTGTCACTAATCCCGAATACCGTTTATCCGATCGCAAGGAAATGTCATTCTTTGCGACAGCAAATAATAACTAATTGGTTTGTTTATGTTGTAATTAGCACCAGCTCCAACGGCAGACATCTTGTATCCCGTGAAGCAGTTACGCCTACCGTAGACCGTCAACAATCGGCCCACTGACCCGGACGAGACATCCGGCCGACCAAAGAAACAAGTGGCGTGTCAAGGATTTATTTTTATTAATTAAAATCAGAAACCGATTTATTTTACATATATTTTGTATATACATTTCGGTAATATTTAATAAATTTATTTTTCTAAGCACTTGTAATTAAATTCTGGGCAACTCAAGAGCGTACCCAGGCTATATAAATATTGAAGCGTTCTCGTCCTTATAAGCAACAGGGTGAAACGTTACAAGCTGACATTGCAAAGCATTTGAATGTTTATATAACCGCCAGCGGCGGCTTGTACTAAAGGGCACAAGGGCACGTGCCCACCCAACCACCAAGATAAACACAGAAAGGAATTCGCATGTAATTCAGTGCATTATTTTAATTTCATTATTTTAACGATGGTATCAAATTTTATTTCCGCACCAAAGGCGCGGCAAACACGCTCAAAACTATGTTCCGGGCAACGCTCTGATTTGCACCTATTTAGAGGATGATTCGGTTGCTTATCGGTTATCTTCGCTATACGCGATATACCAGGCGAATGGGCCACCGAGCAGATTGTTCCCCATTTAAAGTCAACGTTTGAATTTGCATTTTGGAGCGCTGTTTTCGCGTAATCGCGCGTTTGAATTCAAAGACGAAAGTGACGTTTTTTCAATGATGGAAGTTAATTGTGTGCAAAAAGATCGACTGAACGCATTGGCGGTCCTATCAATAGAAAAGAAGTTCGTCCAGTCTATCCCGGATTTTGACAACAAAGTCATAGACGGCTTTTCCAGCATGAAAAATAGGAGAATGGATTTTATGTACAAAAAATAGGTAAGTTTTTTCTTGTGCCCACCCTCTTTCTTAACTCACGAGCCGGCACTGATAACCGCCACTCGCGTTGCTGGCTGACAAATGCATAGAAGCAACGCTCCAGCCAGAAATCCACCCGAATTTTGGAGAAGGCCTCTAATAATTCCTTACTTGGATTCCATTGTGTCATCTTTAAAAGTCAGTTTTTCTTCATACAAATCGCCTAAATTTTCACTGACACATTGTCATCCGACTAACATGAGAGAAGTTTCATTGGAGGAATGGAATGAAAGTATTTCAACTTGTGCAACTTTTTACAATTTGGAAGACATCGAAGGAGAAAGGGAATTGTGGTTCAAAATGTGGATTGAGGTAAAAGAAGTGCCAGATATCATCGGGGTTTTAAAAAAGAGCGAATTGTTTTTTCCAACCATTAGAAAGGCGCTACTGATATGGTTTTTCAGCCCTGCACAACAAGCACTATAGGATGTTCATTCAGCTCCCTTCACCAAATTAAAACGTGACTTAATAGCACTATTGGTGAAAATAAATTAAATGGGTTAGTCATTGATTGATCGAGTGACTGCAGGGATTTGTAATGGGTTAGTTTGTTAGTTAGCCCCTCTTGCACTTCAACTCTATGGTCTTTTGTGCGCCCCCGATTCTTTCAAAGTACATTTGTGCCCTCAACAAGTTGCAGGATATTTTTTACGAAGTTTTCATGTATGAAGGTTGTTTCACGAAGTGTTGCCCCGAATAGTTGCGGTCTCTTGCGGTAAAGTGCTGGACAGTCAAAGATTATGTGTGAAGCTGTTTCCTCTTCTTCACATAGTCTACAGAGCAGCTTAGCCATGCTAAGCATTCAACGTCAATGAGTTTTCACTAACAAGGAACAATTAGTGGAAGCTGTAGTTAGAAAAGCTGCAACTAATCCTTGCAAACTACCGTTATAAAATTAATTTTATTATTAATAATAATAATAGGATTCAAATTGGATTAATGACAGGACTCTTAACGGGATAAAGACCCCATATGCAAGCTATGTGGCAAGGAAGAAGAAACAGCCTCTCATATAATATTCTAATGTGAAGCTCTAACTCACAGAAAATTCCAAAACTTTCTGGGCACTAATCCCACTGAGATACAACAACCAGTTAGCCTGATCAACAAACTCCTGGTAAGGAGGACGATTCTACTTGACGAAGACTAACTACAGAAGGAAATGAACAACAGCCCAAACAGGCTGCAATGTTAAAGGGCAGAATCAACCCTCCCCACAACACATCAATCAATATTCAGGAAAGTCAATTAATTTGAAGTGCATCGACATGATGTTTAATACAAATGAACATTCTTAATTATAACAATAAGGAACGGGTGTATGTAGGTTCATAACTATATTAAAATTAACGGTTTTTAAAAATTATCTGTATTTAGAAAACACAATATAATGTTATAAACATTCTATGTAAAAATAAAGCTTGATTAAATAGGTAGTAATAAATGTGAAGGTAATATGTAAATATAAATGTTGCAGATACATGTATCTACATAACGATAATTTTCTTAAACCTCATGCATTCAGATAATTTTTAATATAGTACTCTATCATTTGGCGTGCCTATCATAGTCCTCAATACAAAGACTCTGTAATTAACAATGAATTGGCAAACAGGATGCATAACTCTTTCCCATTGAAGATTGTAGGAATATTATTTTCTAATTTTTCTAATTTAGAAACTTCGACTGTCTAATTATGCCCAACTGCTGTGATAAAATCAGTTACTCCCAAATTTGTTCAGTAAACTTATACTAACAATCTATTTTACAACCAATTAAAATAAACTTTAAATTAAATAGTTTTTGGTATTAAGTCAATAGACATTTTTGTCAACCTCCTTGGGTTACATCAAAACATTTCCTGCATTCTGGATATGATTAATTTGACTAAATAGAATACAAAAAAAAATTGAAATCTAATAAATAAAATCCGTAATATTAAAAATCATGTAAATAAATGTAATTGGGCATCTACATTTTGGTCAACTTAAATATCGATTCGATACAGAATACATATACAACAAAAGTATAATATAAAATCAACAAACAATATAACCTAATTAGTCCATCACATTTGACAACACAATACATAGTGATAATTACAATAATTATGTATCCCTATCAATTATTAATATTAGAAGAGATTAATTAATAGTGCTTCAACTTGCAAGTCTCCTACATATCAAATCACACCTTTACAGCCTTTCAGATAAAAAAAGTTACGTTAAACTACCATACTTGCGGCCAGGGGGCCAAATAGTAGGCTCAGAAGACCCTGGCGTAGGAGCCCTCATGAAAGCATTTGCTATTGAGTCACGCAATCTTTCTCTAAACGTTTTGTATTCCATATCGCTACACTGCTGCCCAAAGTTAAAGTCTGCTACTTCTACTGTGAACCTAAAATAAAAAAAATCAATATAGATAATGGGTTTAATGTTTAATAGCTCAAAACAATATCATTAACAATTTCAACAGGATTTATTAACTTTCTGTTGCTTTATATGTCTTCTTCTTCTTCTTTGGCAATTCCCTTATACCCTAAGATGGTGGGTCCTCAATCCATTTCTAGTATTCCTTTCTGTTCAGCGCCAACTTTTTTACTTCCTTAATATTTTTTCCTCTCTATTGTACCATATTCTTGATAGTGTCCATCCAACTTGTTCACGGTAGCCTCCTTCCTCTCTTCCATTATCACTTTTGGAAGTCTCTCTTGTTCCATTCGGACCAGGTGCCCATACCATTGGCTATTTTGGACGGTTTCCACCATTCTATATCTAGTTGTTTTCTCAAGTCAAACCAATATTATTAATAACTTCAACAGGATTTATCGGCTTTCTGTTGCTTTGTATGTCTTCTTCTTCTTTAGCAATTCCCTTATACTCGAAGGTGTTGAGCCCTCAATAGATTTCTGGTATTCCTTTCTGTTCAGCGGCAACTCCTTTACTTCCTCTATATTCATTCCTCTCTGTTGTACCCACATTCTTGGTGCTGTCCATCGACTTCGTACTGGGTCTCCCTCTTCCTTTTTTCCCTTCTCTTCACACTTCCATTATCATCTTAGTAATTGTTCTTCTTGGATTGTTTCCACTGCCAGTTCTATGTCTAGTATTTTTATTCGGTTTATTGTTACTATCATGTCTTCTTTAGTTGCTGCTTTTTCGCCCTCCATTTTGTTTGGTTCTTCTCTTGTATTCTCCTTTCTGGCCTAGTTCTTTCTGCTTTGGCAATAGTTGCTCCAAGTATCCACGATTTTATTTTCTTCTGTTATTATGTTTCCATTCTCATCTTTTATACACCACACTGTTTTACCATAACGTTCCTCCTAGATGTTTTACTGTTGTACAAAAATTTCTTCTATTGTTTTGTTGATTTTGAATTTTTCTTCAATTTTTTTTCCAAAGTCTTTCAATACTTTGTTCCCTGCTCTTTTAAGTAGTTCCTTTGCTTTGTTCCTTATAATTATGTAATGCTGTGTATCTTCTTCTCTTTTAGATTGTAAATACCTTTTCCATTCCCTCTTATTCTCTTTGACTTTCTGCTTTACCCTATCATTCCACTATTTTGTTTGTTCGGCTGATTCTCTTTCCGCAAACTTCTATGGTTGCTTTTGTAACTGTTGTTTTGAGTTTCGCCCATCTTTCTTCTATCTTCCAATATTCTTCTTGTTGCTATTCTAGTCTCCTATACTGTTCTGAAATTTCATTAGTTTTAAGCTGGCACTCTAGTATTTTCTATTATATTCTTAGCTCTTCAGTCTTTATTCTCTGGTAATCTTTTTCTGGCGGTTTTTGTTTTCTTATGTAGAATCTTGATTCTGCCATAAGCAATTTATGGACAAAGTTTATCTCTGCTCCTCTTACGACTTTATATGTAGGAATACCAATAAAATCTGTTGAAACTATTAATAATAATGATTTGACTTATTAATTAATATGGATTTTAAAAAAGTGATGAATTATTATTAACTACAACCACTCAATATGTGTATTTAGCTGTTAACAGGCACATCTTTGATATTCTTTTCCATAACTTTCTGTTTTTGTCTTTGTTCTTCCATATCATTAATCATTTCCTCTTAAATCTGTGAATAAAGCCTCCTGTCACCTTTTTCTTGGTCTTCCGATCTTTTCTTATGGTCTGGTACTCTCCAAGCTATTTATTTTCTTTACTATCCTATCCTCTCCCATTCTTTCTATGTGACCCAGCCACTGTAGTCTTTGTGATTTTATTATCATATCGATCTTCGGATCCTTGTAGATGCCATATATCTCTTCATTTGTCCTTCTTATATATGAATTTTAAGTGTCCAAAACAATACTATTACTAATTTCAACAGATTTTATTAACCGACTGTTGTTTTCTATCTACGAAAGCTGTTAAAACTATTAACAATATTATTTAGACTTATTAATTGATATAAATTTCAACAAAGTAGGGTAAGAAACAATTAAAAAATTATTTGTTATTAAGTACAACCACATACCTCGTTCTATTTTGTACGTAATAGGCTACACCGAACACAATCAAAACAACAGCAACCAGACTAAAAGCAACAGGAACCACTATGACCGAAAGTTGAGCTTGTTTAGTAACTAAAACAAAATTTTAAATAAATATTCATTACGGTTATGCAGTAAATATTATCTTACCTTCATATACAGTTACAGTAACAGGTGACACAATTTTTCCAACATCATTGTATATGACGATGACAATGGTATATTTTTGTGGCTTGCGTAAAAACCGCTTGATGGGAAATTCACACCTATCAGAGGTATCTGGTGTTGGAACATCACAGGTTTCATTCCCAGTCACGTTATATATCCCTTCAAAAACATGTTTGCAGTAGTTGAACTGTGCTGTACCATGACATTTAACCATGAGATTAAGCACGTCACCTTTATGCAGCCAATAGTTGCCCGTTACTGTGATGTTTGAAACTGGGGCTGCAATCATATAAAAAAACTTTGAAATATTTTAATCCACTGTGTATAGAGTGATACAAGGCAAAAAGCTATTTTGAATGAAGGAAAATCACCCAATTATGGACAAAAAAGTCTGTGACAGCTGTGATATATAAACTCGGTTGTAGAGAACTTTTAATATTTTGTTTAATTTGTTGGAAACCTTACATATCATTAAACAGAAAAGCTTCTATACAATTTAATGGCATTCAATTATTTGTTAGTTTTATTTACTTATCTGTATAAACCCTTTCATACATAGTAAAGTTTTTGAGAACAATACAAAAAACCCAAAATAAACGCCATGTATATAGTAAGCCAAGAAATTAAAACACTCTAGAACAAACACCTAGTATATTTGATCTATCACGATACTTAAAAAAAAAGATACTCTACTAATATTTAATATTAGTATATTCTTCAACGAGTGTAGAATGACAGCTATTATTCACAAGGATGAAAATTCTGTCATGAGCCAAAGGCGAGTGACAGAATCATCCAAGTGAATAATACGAGGGCGGGTCAATAAGTCCGTGACTTTTTGAATTTCCCGCCTCTTAACTGAAAGGGCAACACTGCTCCTGTCAACAGGCATCTGTCAGTTGACTCCTGTCGAAATTTGAACAAGCTGCGTCATTTAGTTTGTGTTTGAGAGCCATTGATAGCAGACTACTGCGTGATTTGAGGAGAAAATGGAAAAAAGTGCATTTCGTGTGCTCATTAAGCATTATTTTTTGCGGAAAAAAACCATCACTCAAACCAAGGCTAAGCTTGATAAATACTATGGGAACTCTGCACCATCAATTTCAATAGTAAAAAAGTGGTTTACTGAATTTCGTTGTGGCCGTACAAGCACGGAAGATGCCGAACGTTCTGGACGCCCAGTTGAGGTCTCTACACCCGAAACAATTGAAAAAATTCACGATATGGTGTTGGCCGATAGGAGATTGAAAGTGCGAAAGATTGTGGAAGCCATAGGCATATCACATGGCTCAGTGGTTTCAATTTTGAATGATCACTTGGGTATGAGAAAGCTTTCCGCAAGATGGGTGCCGCGTTTGCTCACAATCGACCACAAACGCAATCGTGTGACAACTTCGCAGGAATGTTTGGCGTTGGTTAACCGCAATATGGACGAGTTTTTGCGCCGTTTCGTAACCGTGGACGAAACGTGGATCCACCACAACACACCAGAGACCAAACAGCAGTCAAAACGGTGGGTTTCTCGAGGTGAATCGGCGCCAAAGAAGGCCAAGGTGGGTTTGTCAGCCAATAAAGTCATGGCGACCGTTTTTTGGGATGCACGCGGTATAATCCATTGACTACCTTCAAAAGGGTAAAACAATCAATGGCGAATATTATGCCAACTTATTGGGCCGATTTAATGAGGATTTGAAAAAAAAACGACCTCATTTGGCCAAGAAAAAGGTTCTTTTCCACCAGGACAATGCAAGGGTGCACACATGTACAGTTTCCATGGCTAAAATCCGAGAATTAAGCTACGAATTGCTCCCTCATCCGCCCTATTCTCCGGATTTAGCCCCGAGTGACTATTTCTTGTTTCCAAACCTGAAAAAATGGCTCGGCGGAAAGAGATTTGGCTCCAACGATGAAATCATCTCACAAACAAATACCTATTTTTATGACCTCGACAAATCTTATTTTTTGGAAGGGATAAAAAAATTGGAGAAACGTTGGGCAAAGTGTATAGAGCTCAAAGGAGACTATGTTGAAAAATAAAATGAATTTTTATCCAAAAACCTGTGTTTCATTCAAAAAGGCACGGACTTATTGACCCGCCCGCGTAGCTATTCTACACGAGTAGGAGACTATACTTTCTCTACGACTATTTCATAGGAAGTTACAATTTTTGGTCCGAACCAGTATAATAAAAATTTTGCTTTAGATGGACGTATGTCGGTTCACTAGCCACAACCATTTTACTGTTATTGCATTTGAACATTTTCAGAAAATGAATTTATATTCTTGAGACGTCTCCAGTTCATAAACGCCGTGTACACCATTGTGTAGTAAATTAATACACGTCGTTTTCGCGGTTTCCGTTATTTCTGGTGGCGTACACATTTCAGCGTTTTCGCTGTCTGAATTATTCATACCTAGTTCTTACTGTTTTTACGAATACGAAAATTTAAAACTGTTTTAGACAGTTACTTCAAAAACAAGTGGGAGATCCCAAGCGCTAACATGCCACGCCCACTAGCTTCCAGTTATTTATCGTTGGATTCTTATACAGAATCCTACCGAAATAGAGAACAGAATCCAACGGAAATGGAGAATATCTATCATTCTTCAACTAAAAAGTATATGTAACAAATACATTATATTATAGTCGTAGAGAAAATATATTATTAGCTGTAAAACACAGAATCAAAAGGTTACATCCTTGGGCTACTTTTATGAACCACTCTATATACTCAGAGTGATTCAACCCATGCATGTATTAAATTTGGTAGATTATTGTTATATCTTAAATAAAAATCTTTGTCTGAGCATAGCTCTTATACTGCTTAGTTCCAAAATATAAGTTCTCTTCCATCTGCGGTGTATTTTTCATAAAAACTGTTACTTTCAACAGCCTTTTAAAATACTTTATTGTAATAATTCAGTAAACTACAATCAGTATTTTCTATTAAAAGAAAATATGCAGACTGTCTATTATACCTAATATAGTCCAGGAAGTTTAGCATTTCACTTCGGAAAAATTTATAGTGAGCTATAAATTGGTGTACACGTACCTTTCAGCTCCCCAAACAATCTGTGAAAAGTTCCAAAGATTCCGGTGTATGCATAACTTTTGACAGCGGAAAATAGGACCAAAAAAAGTACCTTTTTCGTTTTTTTGCCAATTTCTTCGTTCCCATCGATCCTACGGCTATGAAGTGTACTTATAAAAAAGAAAGAACGGAAAGTTCTCTATAAAAAAGGTGATATTAAGTTTATTGATAGCACTAGTCATTTCCACGTAAAAATGCTCAGAAGATCGGCACTGCTGTGATGGAGAAGAAGATTGGTCAAAATTTCAAAGATATTAAATCCTCCCGCGCGGACAGAATACTTTCGCTTTTAACAGTCAACAGTAACGTCAAAGTTCGTGACACAACAGTACCTATCGATCCATTATTGTTGTTCCAGAGAAGCAATGCCATTAAAAGGTCGGATGCAAAGCTCCGTATTTATATCAAACATGAATTAGCTCCATTCCCGCTATCAATGTTCGTTCTTGGGGACCTGCGCAAAGGAAAAAATCTGCTTTGTTTGACGTCTTCGAGCAATCAGTAACTGAACTTGATTTTACAACAGTCATGTACGTCATCAACGGAGGATTCCTCTTGTATCGAGTTGAGAATGAATCTTTTGATTCGATTTGTGCAAAGTATATTGGTTATGTACAAAGGTACTACCTTTGACTTTATATACCCTAGACCCGCCACCAATGTACACACTGTAGATGGTAAGTTGGTGATGCGTCCAGTAGGAGTCGCGGCAAAGATACGAGCGGATGTACTCTACGACATACGTTTAGAAACTGTAGAAAAGGAAAGAATACATAATGCATGTCTAATATGCAAAATTCTGTTGGTGAATCACTACGCCCCGGCCGTAAAATGTTTACCTGCTTAAGGGTAGTAACGTAGTAAGCAAGTTTTTAATCTTTATCTTTCTGGATAAGATACTTGTGAATTCGGCATTTTCTTTGTCGGTAAAAACAAAGAACTCAGTGCCGGATCTATGTATTAACATTAAAATAAC
>JABXWE010030190.1:0-22493 GCA_014611495.1 Limonius californicus
GATTTCGCGGCCTAAGTATACAAATAACTATTTTGTGCAATTGTACGCGAAGTAACAACTTCGCGTACGCCATGCAGGCCGCAAAATTTAATTTCGCGGCCGTTGTCATAACGACGGCCATTAAACTAAATGTCACATATATTTATTTTGACGCATGAGAATGGACAGTTTTTAGAAATTATTTATTATTTATCTCATTTCCATGGTAACACGAAAGCCGGCCGTCTTTCTATTTACGACGAAAATTATAATTTTTAAAATTTCATCAATAATTATTGAGGATTCTACACAATTGCACAAAAAATGTTGTGTACACTGCGGCCGCGTCATTCTTTAACGTCCTCGAGGTTACCTTGCCTCGGCCGCAAGCGGCCTCGGCGGCAATCTTCCTCTCGGTACGTTAAAGAATGATTTCGCGGCCTAAGTATACAAATAACTATTAAATTTAATTTGAATTCGAAAAGTGGAACAGAGGGCTTTATTTATCCTGTATTAATTTCCGTTATTATGGAAACAGATTCCCTTGGAAATACAATTCCTACTGAAAAAAGGTAAAATATGATCAAAGCTCATGAAAACTGAAGCTGAAAGCATCTGCTATTACTTACTAGCTATTATATCCTTGTACTAATAAAACTTTTGAAAAAAATAATTATTGTGTTTAATAATATTTTTTCAAACAAAGATGTTTGTATTGCAAGTGTTCAAACAAAACCCGTCATTTAGATTCATAAACCCAGAGGACTGCGAACAAAAATATCTGCGTGGCGTTTAACTTTCTTCTGTGATTTTTTGTTACCTGTACATAATTAGATTACGTCATCTTTCTATATATTGACTTTGAACTAGGTCATGCTGAAAGTGCAACGATGTCAATGAACATCACTGCCAGTTGTAAGGGTGTAAATAAATAAATAATTCAGTAGGTCTCTATCGATCCGCGACATGGTTCAAAAAATACAAGTTACCTTTGTAAACGACACGTCGGTATGTTGTTGTGACGCTCATAAAGGCGTTAAAAGCCGCACTTTGTCTATGACAGCCATTTTGGCAAAGATTCCCAAAATAAATCAACCTAGAACCCCATCACGAACGAATCTATTAAAATTTCGTGTCCCAATAAATAGCAAACGCTATGACCAGGCTGATGTCGATCTAATGTCCACATCGTGTGTTTTATACGCCAACGGTTTCCATCCAAGCTGTCGCCGTAATAAGGGTCGGCTAATAATAGTTATCAAACGGCGGTGCGACAGTCATCTGCCAGTTTGGTTTCTCACATTCCTCGTTCTGGCGTTCGATGCCCTGACCGGGTGGCCCGCGATATTAATAGACTATCATATCCATGTGTCAGGGAGCATCATTGTGTTTTTAACTTGCTGGATACTTTGCCCGTATGGCAGAATTGTGTCGGCTAGAAAAATGGGAAACACTTTCCTTACAAATTGAAGTGACCTCGGTGGTGTAACCGTCTATTGTTAAACTGAGTGTGGATTTGGGAATGTAAATCTGTGGAATTTGATATGTTCAATTTAAATTCGATAAATTAACCCTGACCTGGATATGTGAGGTTCTAAATTAACAAATTAAATTCAAAACCACGACCGATACATTCCTTAAGTTTTCATTAAAACAGCATTTCTCCAAATGGGAGGAGCCACATTTAGACATAATCTCAGGAATTTAAGACTTGAAACTCAAAAACAACTAATTACACAAAAGAGTTAAAAGTATATATTTTGAGGGCAATAATAAATTTTCAGAATAGCAAACAGGATATTGGAAATTTTAATAATTCCCTTCAAAAGAATTCGGCAGAAAATCTATTTTCCAGAGATAAAAAAAAATGTAATTAATCGAGATTGAGCAAAATTACATAACATTTATTATCTAGAACAGCTTAAAATATCAAAATTTGTTACTACCCTCTATCACTTCAAATAAAATTGTTGCTCTTACCCAAAGACGGGGCACTACAATTATTTTCAAATGGGTTTCTAACCCAGTCGTAAATTGTCATGTTATTGTCAGCAATCTAATACTTCCTAGAATTCTTGGCAAAGGTTGTTAAATGACCTTTAGTAATTGCTAACATATAAAGCTAATGTTATTTAAAATAATTGGCCGAAACACTGTTTCGTATCTAGATGATAGTTGATATCCAAAAAGGTTGCTATTTTACTGCCTAGTTCAGATACCCGCTGTTAAACTTTACTTTGCAATAACCATTACGGCCCGTAATAAAACTGGAATGTCGAATGTTCTACGGTTATATCCTTATGAAGTGGAAACATAAACTCGATTTTAATGACCTCACCTCTATTTAATTGATCATGCTAACAGTAGTTGATAATGTATATCATGTTTACTGCAGGAGCTACTTTCTTTACATCAAGAGCTTCTTTGTAAATGATACGTGTTAAACCAATTTCTCTAAAATAAATTTGCTCTAACAAGTGCCTATAATTTTGTACACTTGTAAGACAATGCAGCAACACCATCTGTAAAAATTCCTACACAATTTATTCCTAGTATTTTCGATGATTTAAGAAAACCCTGCACTATTTTGAATAGCTTAATTTCTATGGTTTTCTTTTCTATTAAGTGATTGATCAATCTTCAATTCACGCTATGGCTAGCTAAACAGCGTTGCTATTATACAACGCACTACACCTGTTTGGAGAAATTTCCTCTCAATGTAGTTTCCATAGTAGCTATGTATGTATATGATCTGTAATGTTGTATGAATTTAGTGTTTTCCCGTTTACAGACAGAGACGTTTCAATATTTAACTCCTGTTTCGCTGGCAGGGCTTCTTAGTAATGTAGATCAAGACTCAAGATATATGATATGCAAATTAGATGAAAATATATAAAAACGGTCTGAAAATAAATTTTCATGAAGGCGAACATCTTGACAGTAATAGAGAATAAATTTTACAATTAGAATATAATTCGCCGCAAGCAGTAGAAAAAGAAAAACGGTAGAATGGGATCTTAAATTAAAAGTAGAATAACAGTAGTCAAAATGTCTAAATGGGAACCCCAAGAAAATTACTAGTAAGAGGAAAATCCTGACAAAGGAGAACCCAAATGTTTGGATCTTGAGCAACAATATTAACAGTAGTGGAAATTGATGCCCTAAATAAGACTATGGAGGAACATACACGTAATAATTTGGTAAGAAATAACATAAACTCATTCAAAACTGTGATGGTATGAATATGATAATTGTGTTTAATTAGGTATGCTCATTTAATTAATATAGCAGAATAAAGGCAGCTGAATCATATTTATAACAGGTACCTAATAGCAAGAAACTGATGAGATAGGTCGAGATGACCTTGATAGGAACCATTAGAATAGAAAATTGTGCTGGGGAACGCTGAGAGAAAATTACTAGTAATAGGGAGATCCTGACAAAAGGAGAAACCAAACGTGTGGATCTTAAGCAATAATATTAACAGTAGTGGAAATTGATGCCTTAAATAAGAATATGGGGGACCATAGACGTAATAATTTCGTAAGAAACGACATGCATTCATTAAAAACGGTGGTGGAACGAATATTACAATGGTGTTTAGTTAGGTATGATCATGTAATTAATATGGCAGAATCAAGGCAGCTGAATCATATGTAAAACAGGTACCCAATAGCAAGAAACTGATGAGATAGGTCAAGATGACTTTGATAGGAACCATTAGAATAGAAATTTGTGCTGTATAACGCTGAGAGAAAATTACTAGTAATAGGGAGATCCTGACAAAAGGAGAAACCAAACGTGTGGATCTTAAGCTAAATATTAACAGTAGTGGAAATTGATGCCCCAAACAAGACTATGGGGGAACATAGACGTAATAATTTCGTAAGGAATGACATGAACTCATTCAAAACTGTGGTTGAACGAATATTACAATGGTGTTTAATTAGGTTTGCTCATGTAATTAATATGGGAGAATAGAGGCAGCTGAATCATAATATGTAAAACAGGTACTCAATAGCAAGAAACTGATGAGATAGATCAAAAAGACCTTGATAGGAACCACTAGAATAGAAAATTGTGCTGTAGAACCCCGAGAGTAAATTACTAGTAAGAAGGAGATACTGACAATAGGAGAAGCTAAACGTGTGGATCTTAAGCAACAATATTAACAGTAGTGGAAATTGATGCCCTGAACAAGAACATGGGGGAACATAGACGTAATAATTCCGTAAGGAATGACATGAACTCATTCAAAACTGTGGTTGAACGAATATTACAATGGTGTTTAATTAGGTTTGCTCATGTAATTAATATGGGAGAATAGAGGCAGCTGAATCATAATATGTAAAACAGGTACTCAATAGCAAGAAACTGATGAGATAGATCAAAAAGACCTTGATAGGAACCACTAGAATAGAAAATTGTGCTGTAGAACCCCGAGAGTAAATTACTAGTAAGAAGGAGATACTGACAATAGGAGAAGCTAAACGTGTGGATCTTAAGCAACAATATTAACAGTAGTGGAAATTGATGCCCTGAACAAGAACATGGGGGAACATAGACGTAATAATTCCGTAAGGAATGACATGAACTCATTCAAAACTGTGGTTGAACGAATATTACAATGGTGTTTAATTAGGTTTGCTCATGTAATTAATATGGGAGAATAGAGGCAGCTGAATCATAATATGTAAAACAGGTACTCAATAGCAAGAAACTGATGAGATAGATCAAAAAGACCTTGATAGGAACCACTAGAATAGAAAATTGTGCTGTAGAACCCCGAGAGTAAATTACTAGTAAGAAGGAGATACTGACAATAGGAGAAGCTAAACGTGTGGATCTTAAGCAACAATATTAACAGTAGTGGAAATTGATGCCCTGAACAAGAACATGGGGGAACATAGACGTAATAATTCCGTAAGGAATGACATGAACTCATTCAAAACTGTGGTTGAACGAATATTACAATGGTGTTTAATTAGGTTTGCTCATGTAATTAATATGGGAGAATAGAGGCAGCTGAATCATAATATGTAAAACAGGTACTCAATAGCAAGAAACTGATGAGATAGATCAAAAAGACCTTGATAGGAACCACTAGAATAGAAAATTGTGCTGTAGAACCCCGAGAGTAAATTACTAGTAAGAAGGAGATACTGACAATAGGAGAAGCTAAACGTGTGGATCTTAAGCAACAATATTAACAGTAGTGGAAATTGATGCCCTGAACAAGAACATGGGGGAACATAGACGTAATAATTCCGTAAGGAATGACATGAACTCATTAAAAACTGTGGTTGCACGAATATGATAATGGTGTTTAATTAGGTATGCTCATGTAATTAGTATGGCAGAATAAAGGCAGCCGAGTCATATGTAAAACAGGTGCCCAATAGCAAGAAACTGATGAGATAGGTCAAATCGACTTTGATAGTAACCACTAGAATAGAAAGTTGTGCTGTAGAACCCTGAGAGAAAATTACTAGTAAGAGGGAGATACTGACAATAGGAGAAGCTAAACGTGTGGATCTTAAATAACAATAGTATCAGTAGTGGAAATTGATGCCCTAAATAAGAATATGGTGGAACATAGACGTAATCATTTCGTAAGAAATTACATGAACTCATTAAAAACTGTGATTGAACAAATATGACAATGGTGTTTAATAGGTATGCTCGTGTAATTAATATGGCAGAATAAACGCAGCTGAATCATATGTAGAACAGGTACCCAATAGCAAACTGATGAGATAGGTCAAGATGACCTCGATAGCAACAACTACAATAAAAAATTGTTCTGTAGAACCCTAAGAGAAAATTGTGCTGTAGAACCCTAACAGAAAATTACTAGTAAGAGGGAGATACTGACAAAAGGAGAAGCTAAACGTGTGGGTCTTAAACAACAATATTAACAGTAGTGGGAATTGAAGCCCTAAATAAGAATATGGGGGACCATAGACGTAATAATTTCGTAAGAAACGACATGAACTCAAAAACTGTGGTAGAACGAATATTATAATGGTGTTTAATTAGGTATGCTCATGTAATTAATATGGGAGAAAAAAGGCAGCTAAATCATATGCAAAACAGGTACCCAATAGCAAGAAACTGACGAGATAGATCAAGATGATTTTGATAGGAACCACTAGAATAGAAAATCGTGCTGTAGAACCCCGAGAGAAAATTACTAGTAAGAGGGAGATACTGACAAAAGGAGAAGCCAAACGTCTGGATCTTAAGCAACAATATTAACTGTAGTGGAAATTGATGCCCTAAATAAGAATATGGGGAACATAGACGTAATAATTTCGTAAGAAATGACATAAACTCATTAAAAACTGTGGTTTAACGGATATGGCAATGGTGTTTAATTAGGTATGCTCATGTAATTAATATGGCAGAATAAAGGCAGCTGAAGCATTGTAAAACAGGTACCCTATAGCAAGAAACTGATGCGATAGGTTCCTTGAAAGGAAGAACTAGATTAAACAATTAAGCAATGAAGCCCTCAAGCAAAATCGTTAGTAACAGGAAGATACTAACAAATAGAGAAGCCAAAGTGGTGAAACTTAAACAACAATATTAAAAGTAGAATAACTGTAATCAAAATGGATGCCATAAATAAAAATATGGAGAAACATAGACGTAGCAATTTCGTTGATTAGATGATCTTTAAAGAACTGTGTTTGACCGAATATGACAATGATGTTTAATCAGGTATCATATGACATAATAAAGGCATTTAAAGCAAATATACAAGTGGCATTCAATAGCAACAAACTGACGAGATAGTCCACATGACCTTGAAAGGAGGAACTAGAACAAAAACTTGTGAAATAGAGTCCTGCGGAACCAGGTAGGCGAAGTAAGGCGAAGATACTTATGAAAGGAGAAGCCAAAGGTGTGAATCTTGCCCTAAATAAGAATATGGGGCCAAATAGACGTAATAATTTTTTTACGCGGTCTTTCTCAGCCGTTGACTGTCGAGTCCTTCTCCGACATTATTTTCGTCACCCATTGATGTTTGACATTTTACATTCGTTAGGTTTACGCCTACAACCATTTAAAAACCTATCCGTGTACTGATATTCGTTTTTTCTAATTCTTTACAACTTGGAAATTAATGCCGACTTCTCTTTATGCTCTTAGGTACACTTCGATAATATTGGGTAAATCTCGTGAACAAGCCATCAATATCTCGGGATATTCTTGCAACCGTACTTGAAGAGAATGGGGCATCCAAAATATGGAAATTTAAGTGGAACACAAATAACAGAAAGTTTTCAAATGCTGTGGGAAGCAGCTACTAAACCAACAATTAGATTCTCATAGAATTCTGAAAATGGACCACATGCCCCTTTTAATTAACAGTTTCAGTTTGTTCACTATGTGAGCCGAACTCCACATATCCAGTTTAAAGGGTTACTAAAGTGAGTTAAAAAAAAGCTAGAATCAGCTTTTTCTAAACTGGTTGATGTTTATTTACTACGTTATCAGCTTGTTCTATTGTTACCGTAGCTACAACTGAATTTAAATAGTATAGTATAGCCTTCATTGTATTTTCCGTTTTTGCAATAAAAAAGATTAAATGTGGATGTAATTTTTTTTAGCTATTTATGATATCTCGAATTTTCGATATCTCAAATTATTTTTGATTCCCCTCAACTTTGACTTACCGAGGTTCGAATGTATATGTGAACTTAATTTAACTACACTATTACAAATCTTCATTCTTTAAGAACACCACACCACCAATATCAACATTCAGCTAAATTTCTCATAATCAGCACTATGAAGCTGTTACCAATTTATTTTGCCTTATATTACACGTACTGTCTTTTACATTGGCTGCAATTTGCATTCCATTGTTCCGGTAGGCAGGCCGAGAATAAACAAGGAAACAAATGTAATGGTTAGTTGATGTATAAAGTTATATTTAATTTTTGATTGCCCGGTCGGTTTAGAATGCCTGTAAGTTCGACTTGTAGAATTTCAAAAATGGAATTAATAAGAAAGCTTACAAATTTAATTTAGAAAAAAATGTAGCCATAATTTATTTCTTATTCACATCATTTTGCAGTAGGTATCAATATTTATTTCTTAATTATCAGGTAAGTAAACCCTATAAATCTCTCAGACCTGATGAGGACCTGATGACATCCTTCCAGTTATGCTACAAGAAGAGACGCAGGTCCTAATACCAGTTTCGTGCAGGCTATTTCGAGCTAGCTTGGCTGTAGGCAATGTACGTCAAACCTGGCGACCTGTCAAAGTGGTCTTCATACCAACGCCGGGTCGAAACTCATACGCCCAAGCTAAGGCATTTAGACCAATAAGTTTACCATCCTTCATTCTGAAAACGATGGAAAAACTGGTAGGAAGGCACATAAGGT
The DNA here is from genome assembly GCA_014611495.1 of Limonius californicus. Classification (NCBI taxonomy): domain Eukaryota; kingdom Metazoa; phylum Arthropoda; class Insecta; order Coleoptera; family Elateridae; genus Limonius; species Limonius californicus. The sequence goes on from JABXWE010030190.1 coordinate 8,379, forward strand.
AAGGGGAACTCACACAGAAACCTCTACATCAAATCCAACATGCCTACCTACCAGGCAAATCATGTGAAAGCGCTCTCCATACCCTGGTCAACAGGATAGAGCGCGGCTTGCAAAACAAGGAAATCGCTTTAGGAGCCTTCCTTGACATACCTTTGATAATACCTCCTTTGAATCAATGATTCAAGCGGCTAAGGGACATGGTATTGACGACGCCTCATGTAGGTGGATAAGAAGCATGCTACAAAGCCGACAAGTATATGGGAAGATGCGAAGAGATGAAGGTGTCGGTAACCAGGCAATGCCCCTTACTTTAGGATCTGGTTATAAACGAACTCAACAAAGGTTATTTTACCCTTGGTTAAGCAGACGATTATATTCAGCCATCTACAGGGTAATCACGGCAATATAATTTAAGAAATAATGCAAACTGTTCTAGCTAAGGTTGAGACATGGTGTGACAAGCAAAACCTTACAGAGAATCCTGCAAAAACCAATCTGTTACCATTCACTAGGAAGAGAAATCACGGAGGCATAAATACTCTGGAACTCTTCAGAGAAACTTTTCAAAATTCAAGTTGACCTGGAACCCACAAAAAACCACTAACAAGGCAAGAACAACCTTGATGATGGCAAGAAGAGTCTTTGGAAATAAATGGGAATTAAAACTAAAAATGGTCCATTGGCTTTACACAACGGTGACCAGATCGACAATAACCTATGGTTCATTAGTATGGTGGCCCAAAGTAAATCAAAGACAAACAATAAACCAGCTTCTTAGTGAACCCTTCGAAGTACGGAAAACCGTGAAAAAAGCTTAGTATGGTATACAGACGGTTCACGTACGAGAAACGGAACCGGAGCTGGTGTATACAGCAGCAAACCAAGATATAGTACCTTTATATCTCTGCGCCAAACTGCCACAATATTCCAAGCTGAAACCTATGCAATTTTAGTAGCAACAGGTGAGAACATAAGATGGGCTATACAAACAAAACCATCCTTATTATCTCTGACAGTCAGGCAGCTTTGAAAGTACTGAATTCAAACCAGATTTAATCAAAATTTGTCTGGAACTGCCTTCGTAGTCTCCTAACACTGACAAACTGTAACAAGGTGTGGGTGCCAGGCCACAGAGGTATAGAAGGAAATAAAAACGCAGATAAACTAGCAAAACTAGACTCTGAATCACCGTTCACAGGGCCTGAACCTGTTGTTGTTCTAACTATGTAAGTGGACAGTGAGAGGAGCAGTTAAAAAATGGATCGTAACCAAACATTTGAAACCCTAGAGACTCTCACATCGACAAAGACAAAGCAAATCTATGATGGGCAACTACCCCGCAAGCTTACCAAAACAGTGCGACAACTCAGTAGGCCTGAAGTTGGAGTAGTGACAGGACTCCGAACGGGACACTGGCACTTCAGACAACACCTCTACAACATAGGGCTATTTAACGAAGATCCTATATGCAGGCCGTGTGGCTAGGAAAAGGATACAGCCTGCCACATAATATTCCAATGCGAAGCCTTAGCTCGTAGAAGATATAAAATCTTTGAGGGCACTCGTCCCAACGAGATACAACCGCAAGCCAGTCTGATCAACAAACTCCTAGACCTGATAAAGGGGACGGATCTACTTGACAGGGACTAGCAACAGAAGGGGATGCACGATAGGCCCAAGAGGCCGCAGTGTCAAAGCGCAAAACCAACCCTCCCCGTACAATCAATCAATCAGGTGGGTTGTACTGCAGGAATTATTGATTTAGCAAAAAATAACTAAGTTCGTTTCATAAACTTCTGAAGTTTTGTTTTCGATTTATAACATCAGTTCAAATTGCACGGGTTTTAATGCGGACGTCAGCTTTAAAAGTTGACAGAGGATTAAAACCGTTATGTTGAGTTATTAAATGAAATACCGAAATTTACCCTTCTGAGTTTCTACAAAAATCGAACCCACATAAATTATGCTAATTGAAACTTAATTTGTCTACAAATTGAAACATAATGGGATAATTGACAAGAAGACCAATCGACCAGCCAAGCAGTAGGCTGATTATTAAATCCATTATTTCTAACTTCAGAACAATACAGCATGTAATGTTTGTAGCAATAACGTTTGTTTAATTTCCTATCACTTACAGTAACTAGTTGATTACAAAAGGGTTTGTAAATAAATGACATTAATATATTGCCGCTTCAATATGATTGGAATTGGGATTGACAAACAACTCATTTTAAAACTTATTATCTACGTTACATAAAATTATACGTGTACAGCAATTTAGTTATGGAGTTTTAATAATCATTCTAATATTATTGTCGTAACGAGAAAGTATACATCGCTACGATTTAAATATATCCTACCTATATTTTTATTTTTTCAAATCTATATTAGACATTTGCAAATATACAAATCAATTAAATAGAGGTATCTAGGAAATTTTATATTTAGGTATTTTAAAATCTTCTTCTGTGTATAGGCCAATAGCCTATTAATTACCTACAACAGAGTCGGTTCTGTGAGCCCTCTTCGCACGTATGCCGGGCAGGAGGCTAACCTAACCCGTCGAACAGAGAAAAGAAGTTCCACTACAAGGTTTACGATTGTCAACGATGTTTGTATGGCAACCGGGACCGACGGTTTTACGTACCCTCCGAAGTACGACCGGTTGCATATGTAGCTATATTGGACTACGAATACCGTTTGACCGGCGTCCGCAGCGCTCCGATATGCACCCGATTTATTTATTATATTATTATTTTAAAATGTGCTAAAAATATATAAAAATAATTAATAATACCTCGAATAGAATGGTAAATATAAATATTCACATATATAAGTGTTTAAGAATTATAAGTTTGTAACAATATATATCTAACACGTTTCCAATTTTATTATTTAAAACTATACTAGAGATATACGTAAATAATTAAAAATATCATGATAGACGAAATGCATTTTCACATACTTACTATTTATATTTGCATTATATTCTACGTATTGTCATAATTTCTAAATATTTTAGAAATATCTAAGATGAATAATAGTTTAAATTGAGAATTTCCAAATATCTACGTAATATGTATAAAATTAAATAAACCTAGCATATTTTCTACTTAATTATTCAAAAATTTGACAGATAAATATGATTAATTAAAAATATCTCGAATACTGTGCAACCTTAAATCTTTTGGAATTAATATAAGTGTATTATGAACAAATATGTTACAAATACCTAGTATGTTAAATTTATACCATAGTTGTAACTATACAGGGTGAATAAAAAGTAAGGAACATCGATGCTACAGCCTTAAATAATAACTTTACGAAAATAGCTTCTAACAAAAGTTTCCTATCAAGTTATTTACCACAATTTGGCGTTTTCATTTTTTTCGATTGTTATATACTCATATGTTTAAGCTATGACGTCGTCAATATTTTTTTTAAATAGCAACCTATACTTTTTGTGCCATGACCAGTTAGCGTTTTTTATTCTTTATACAGCCATGTAAAAATATCATACATTTGCACAATGAACATTTCAAGAACAATCACTATAAACATTTATTTTGTCACCTGCAACATTTTTCATCGGGCAACTTATTGCAAGATAAACAAAAGACAGTAGTAGACAATTGTTGGAAAATGTTTAAAACTGAACAAATGCAAATTTGTAATGTCAATTCGGGGGCAGTTAGCATTAATAACTGATTAAAATTTAGTCTGTGTCCTGTGTTAAATACGAATTTCTAATCATGGTACGTTTAATAGAAACTGAACGTATCGAAATTTTGATGATGATCGGGTACGGTGATAAAAAAAGAATTCACGACTATGTGTGTGCTTCATTTAATACTATACATCCAAATCGTGAACCTGTTACGCGTTCCACTGTAACCAAAATTAATAGACAATTTAGAGAAACGGGCCACGTCAAAGATTTGAATAAAATTGGCAGCCCAAAAATAGCAACAGACGATAAAAAGTTAGACATGGAGTTTACAGTTTTAGAAAATCTTCATAATTCAACTCGACAATTAGCCCTAGATAATAATGTTAGTCAAGGAACTGTACGGAATATTTTACATACAGAAAAATTTCATCCTTATAAGGTTAAACTTGTTCAAGAATGATCAGAAGATGATTTTCATAGGAGGATTCAGTTTTGTGAAGAAATGATGGACAGGTGCCATAACGACTCACAGTTTGTGAATTCTATTATCTTCTCCGACGAAGCCACATTTTCTTTAAATGACACAATTCCCGTCATTGGTCGCGACATAACCCACATTGGATGAAAGAATTGCACACACAGTATCCACAATAAGTAAACGCATGGGGGGGAATTATAGGAGACAGAATTCTTAATTCTTTTTTCTTTGATGGCACATTAAATGCTGATCGGTATTTGGATTTTTTGAGGTTTGAACTTGTTCCCGCGTTAGCTGTTTTATTTCCAAATGCCGAGAATCCGGACACGCCGAATGACAACAAGATGGTGCTCCACCTCGTTATGGCATTCATGTTCGTCAATATTTGGATAGAATTTTTACAAATACGTGGATAGGAAGAAGAGAACATATTGAGTGGCCAGCGCGATCTCCGGATCTAAACCCGCTTGACTTCTTTTTATGGGGCCATTTTAAAGGTACAGTTTATACAAGCAGACCAGACAATTTAGAAAATTAAAAATTTGTATCCGCGAGCATATACGAGCAGTATCATCTGCTACAGTTCAAAATGCAGTTCGAGGATTTTCTTATCGTACTGCATTTTGAACTGTAGCAGGTGATATTGCTCGTATATGCTCGCGGATACGAATTTTTAGATTTTCCCCGGTCTGATCGGCCGCGTGGTCTACCCCGGCTGAGGCGACGACCGTATTTCACTTAGTTAAGTTTAGCGTGCATGAATGGCTAGGATGTAAGGAACGCCCGTACCCTCCTGGAGTATTGCGAAAGCGGTTCCGGGGGGAAGTAGTATGAATAAAAAAAGATCCAAATAACAACAGCCTGTGATATAACGGGTGTTCAAAAACTAGTACGTTTGGAGTAGGCCATGAGTTAACAAAACAAGAGACACAGTATGTCTTTACTTAAACATGAACCAAAATAAACGTCAAAATAAATTGAGGTTATAAACGAGGAACTTTAATTTACACTTAGAAATTAATTCATGAACAGCAAAGTGAATTACAGCTATAAACTAAAAATTTAGTTTACAATTTAATTGATTAAATGATTAAAATGTCCACCATCAGATTCAATACATTTTAAAACCCTATTTGTGACTCCATTAACTGCATTTATTAGAAACTGAGGCATATTATTTATTTCTTCAAACTTCTCATTAATTCGTAGTCTTAATTCTTCCAAATCATTAATAGGGGTTTGATATATTGAATTTTTGATGAAAGGCCGTAAACAGAAATCACAAGGGGTCAGGTCGCAAGATCGTGCAGGCCAGGGAACTTCAGTGTTTCTGCTAATAAGTCTATCATCATAGAATTCCCTAATTAATCGTAAAGTTTCGACTGTACAATGTGGTCTTGCTCCATCCTGCTGGAAATAACCCTCACGTAATTCATCATCATGAAGTTCGTTGAAAAACGGTTGTAAAATTTCCTGTCTATATCTTTCTGCATTAATGTTACCATTAAAAAAAATTGGTCCAATTAAACGTCTTGCACTGATAGCTGCCCAAACACCTATCTTTTCAGCATGCAGAGGTGCTTCAACATACGTATGAGGATTATCCCAGATTAAGGAGTAGCTCTATTTGGGCTATTTAAAAATTTATCCAAGTTTACGTTAAAAAATCGTCATATTTAATAAATATCATACTTTAAAATAGCTCCCAGATATGTTATTTTAATTAGTTCGTATTGATAATTCAGATGTATTTTAAATGATTTTTGTAACTTCATAATGTCTTAACTATTTGTATCTAGAAAATAAATTAAATAATATTAGGGAAAGTTATCATTATTAATTAAATTGGCAGATACGTAGTTGTTAACCCTTAAAACCAGCTAATATGATTATTGATCTCAGTACAAGTTAAATTTATTGCGAAATATGCGTTATTAAATAAAATTATCACTACAAAATTTGCAATTAATTTTAAATGTTTGAGATATTATTTAATATTATAAAATTAAAATGTTGAGCTATTATAAGATTTAAAACATTATTCTGTAATGAGTTACTATTGAGATACGTTAAATTTAAATTGTGCTATAGCTCTAATATTTTTTAAGTATTATTTGGCAAAGATAATACAAATAGATTAATTTCAAATTATTTAGTGTGAAAATAAGTTTTTTATAGTATTGAATATGCTTTTAATTATTTCACCGATACGTATCATAATTTCAAATAATTAAATCTAAAACATTGTAAATATATTTAAAGTATAATGCTTATTTGATATTAAAAAATAATAAACCGTGTTCAAAAACTCCCACGTTTATAGTAGGCTGTGCATCAGTTATGCGTCGGTAAATGTATGTCGCTTCATAACCAGCTGCCGAGCCGCAAACACCTGATGTTTTGAGGTTATCTAAATAATTGTTATTTGACAGTTGATTACTTGTCTCTCCTGTAAGTAATTAGTTCCAAAATCGCATTATGTACTAAAAATTATTTCTTGTAGGTAGAATTTGCGCATTACAATATGGTGTTTTCGTTAGAACAAAAAATTTTCATAGTTGAAAGTTATTTCCGCAATGCAACAAAAGTAGACGGAGTTTGGACTTATTCAGTAGAGAACTGCACTGCAGAATTCCGTGATGAATTTCCAAATGTGGTTTTTGTGCATCAGCAGTTTGCAGAAACCTTGAAAAGATGTGTAGCCCGGTTCCGTGAGAGTGGCTGTGTTGTATCGAAAGGGGGTGGGCGACCAAAAAAGCGTACAGATGAAGCCGTTGCAGAAGTGACTGAGATTATGCAGAACGAGCCCCATACTTCTGTTCGTCATTTGTCGCAGCAAGTAAACCTCTCTGTAGGAACTTGCCATACAATTTTACGTAAAAATGCCCACTTGTACCCTTATCGTTTAACTGCAGTTCATGAGCTATTGCCACATGATCTTCCTGAAAGGCTACGTTTTTGTCAGTGGTTTTTACGTGTGCTTAACAACAATCAAGAAGCGCTTAAGAAAACGTTTTTTACTGACGAAGCTTGGTTTTACAGACAAGGATATGTTAACTCGCAAAATTATCGTACCTGGTCTGCGAATATTTCATATATCTGTAAACATGAATAGCTATATTAACGCAAATTATCATTAATAGATAAACGCTACTCCATTGAACTGTGTAACTATTATTTTAAAATCACTATATATTTGGGTAAATACGAACATTAAAAAAATCACGTTAATGGGAAAATTATAGCAGTATGTAATCGATATAAAATGAAAACATTAAATTCAATTTAAACATGTTAAGCAATTCGAATGCAATTGCATGAAATTGTGTGTGTATTTATATGTATTTTCTAAAGCAATGCTATAACGCAATACTCCCGTTATTTTTGGTCTGCACGCAGGAGACGAATTAAATTACATGCACGAAACAGAATTGGAAACTGTCCTCAACAGCATTTCCTTAGTTCCATATCAATAATTTCCCTGTAGATCAACAGTTGTTTTGTTTCGGGGTATTCCACGAGAAAAACTCAATTCAGAATATCTTTGCGCGCTTCTGCACGTCCTACGAATACGACAATTTATTTCAATTGAAGTTCCTATCTAATCCCCCCTATTCGAACTACATCAATTTACATTTAAAATCTCCGCCTGCAAAATAAACCCATTCCGACTTGAGGATGCGTGCAATCCAATACAAATACATATTGTAAATTAAATGAACTCGGCTTAACACAGTGACAATTTTTCGCAGCCGGAGGCAACTGCAAATTGCATTTTCTGCCCCTGAAATCCCGAAATTGCTTTTGTTAAATTGTATCAAAACTGTTTCGAAAATATGCGAGAAGTCGATGGGAGTGTGAAATGAAAATGTAAAGACGACACCCTTATCTAATACAGGTAGATGAAAAGTGACAGTTTCGATGTAGGAAGGCGGAGGGGATCTAGCTGTGGCGAAACGCAAATCCCAATAAGTTTGTCACTTTCTCGCATAAACATAAATTGCGGAAAGATTTAGGTTTAAATCTGCGAGAGTTGTAGAACTAAAGTTTCAGCAACTTTGCCTGTGATCTCCGATGTTCCAATACGAGGAGAGTTCTTAAACTTTTCAACCTGATTTCCGTACAAAGCAATAAGGGTGCGATTTTTTAAACCTTAAATTGTTAACCTCAACACCAGGTACAATATGCTTGAACTGTACGTAAAAGTTATGTACATTCTTCTTATGTGTAATTAACGGAAAGGAATTATTTCAACTGAGGACAGCCATTAAATTTCTGATTGTGGAAGATAAAATATCTGTAGAACGAACGTAATATACTACGCACAGGTCAAATGTAGACAGCAGAGGAGAAGCAAAGAATAAAAAATATAACCGAGCACAGATGATAATTAGCGTGGAAACAATGGTTCGTAATGGATTTATGCCATCAAAAGAATTTCGGAATTGGAAAAAATGTTTTAATAAACTATTTAAGGCCAAATGCCAGAATCACTGATAAATATTAGACTAAGTTAATGTAAAATCTGATTGCTTCCTGACGTCCGCGCACAACTCCAAAGGTGCAACTGCCACCATTTGTAAATGTGGCTTTTCCGAGGTTAGCGATCCACCCTTAATCTAGTCCTTAGGAATTTTTTATTTAAAAAACAGAAGCAACAAATGAATTTTTCTGAACTATTCTGATACGAAATCTACAGAAAATGGGTATATTAAGTCCCAAGAAACAAACAATTTTAATGGCCTAGATATGTTGAAATTTCGTTATGGACAAAGTATAATTGTTAATAAAAACAAGGTTGAATAATAAAACATATCTAGTTACTATGTTATTTCTCGAATATAGTAAGCTTAGAAATATTTGGAACCTCCCTCGTATTATTTATGTTGTTCCTCCAAATAACAGAATTCGCACAGAAAAGCCTTTATAAATCTGAAAGGTATCAGCTTGAATTACATATGTTAGTGCATTATTTTTTCCGTATGCGATTTTATTTATAAAACTTTCGCAAAAAAAGAAAAATGGCTTCTTTGTGATGTTTTCTCCAAACAAATTTTCCAACAACGCCAGATGAACCCTTCAAAGAATTTCAATAGAAACTTTAAATTGAAACTTACGCAAAATAACATGTAACTTTCCCAAAGCTTTATAATGGAATGAAACTTTCGCCTCAGATTGCGGCTAACCTTCATAATTCGCTGACAGCATGTCCACGTTTTTCTTTTTACTAGAAGAAAAACTTCTGGCAATAATTCTCGCAAACTTTTCCGTATTAGACATTCCGGGCTGGATTCTTGAATATGAAATGAAATATTTTCAACTATTATTAATAATAATGTCAAAGCTACACTTAAAAAGTAACTAAAACAGAGAAATTTATGTTTATAACTGAAAGCTGAAGTTGTCATTAGATCTTCAAAATGTATTAAAACGTAATACTGAATACAATTTAACATCAAAAGAAATAAAGGGAGCTTGATTTATGATGTATAATGAAAATGAGGTATTCATGCAGAACATTTTTATTACGAGAAAAACATGAATATAAAACTTGCTCATTTACTTTTAAGTCATATCCTTTATATTTTAACATTAAATTTGATGAAAGACGAATTATTATTTAGCAACATGTAGCCCAAAACATAGAATCCAACAGAATTCAAAATATATTAAATTCGTACATTCGTTCTGAAATATTACGAATCTCGTTTATCAATGATATGTTTGTGAACAAAAGTCGATTTTTAGATTTTAAGTTTTCGTTTTGGACTACGTGTCCGAAAAACGGGTTCACCAGTATAGTGGAAATGCTGTATACCTTTAGACCGACAAATATATATATGCTTAGTATATCTTTTTTGACAGTACAATACTTTCTCCTTAGTCTTTCTGTACCAAAACAAGGTTAAGGCTAGGTTGGACTAAAACAAATTGGGTAAATAATCGTCTAGACAGTTAAGCGACAAGTTGGTTCTAAGCTGATTATGCAGAGTGTTGCCCCCGAATCAAGTCGCGGTCTAAAGTAAATCATAGTCTTGACTCTTTTCAGGTATTTTCTTGATTGTTCTCTACTATCGCTTTTAATGGAACATTATGTATTCTTTATATTGTTACACTCCCTTGATTATTTTTTAGTGGCAGACGTTAATGTTCAGTTTATTGGTAGTGTAAAACGTATTTCATAGAAAAAATGTTCAAGCGCGTTTAAACACAATGCCTTTATAAAGTGCAAATAATAAAATGTGTAGAAATCTACAGCTTTTAGGATTTTAATAGACAGAATACCCTATCCTTTGTTGCATTTCTCTGATTATTCATGACTGTATTATTTTTATATTTTTGTAATATTTTGATTGGGTTTCTTAGTGGCGCACCCAAATTTGCATGTTGTGGATAGTGGAAAGTGTAATGCAAGATCAAATGCCCATGGGGATAACATAGTTGCCTTAATAGTGTGCGAAAAATAGCATTTATACCATTTTACAATTATCAGAGAGGCGAAAAGTACAATTTATAACATATGTTATCCATGAGGACGATTTTAAAATATATTTTCTAAAGAGAGTACGACAGATAACTGTAATACGAATTTCTACTTTTAAGGAGTAGCCTATTACGTGTTAAATATTTATGGTGATGATTCCATTATGATTATTATGACTATGATCAGACGTGAAAAAAATAATACGAATGTCCACATTTAAGGACGGAAATACTGTTTAAACATATGTATAACATAATTTTCTTGAATAGGCCACCCTTCAAGTTAACAGTTTTAATGATATTTACTAATAGTGGTTATTGTATACTTATAAGCCATGTTCTCTGAATTAAACAACGTAATCCGACGGACTAACTAAACAATCGTGGACTTGCCGGCGGTTATGACGGTTCATATATAATACATAGACGGAAAAATCCGGCATCAAAGCCATAAACTCATCTTCATTTTGAAAAGTGGGAACTTCTAATACAAATCAAGTAATATTTTTGAAAATTGCGATATTAGCACTCTTTTATTCAAAAACCGTTAGCCTAGTTCACATAAACTTTAAGTCACTTTAATAATCATTAGCTATGACAATTACAGCATACACAACTTCTTAACCCGCTTCCAAGGTTTTTATTCTTCTTCATCTACGTATAGCCTAATGGTCTCAGGTCTGTTAACTACCTACAATGAAGTAGATTCTATGCGCCCTCTTTGCACGTATGTCGGGCAGGAGGTTAACCTAACCCGTCGATCAGAGAAGAGAATTCAACTACATAGTTTAAGATTCCCAAACAACGTTCATATAACAACCGGGACCGATGACTTAACGTGCCATCGGAAGCACGATCAATTGTATAAGCGTTGATTGATAAATCAACGTTATAAGCCACTATACTGCCTATGATCATCAGAGTGCGAATCAGGGCGGATTGTTCTGCACTACGAATACCGTTTAACCGCCGCGGCGCGCCGTCGGCAGTACTCGGCTATGCAATCGTATCATCCAAGATTAATGCTATACATTAAATAATGGGACACATATAAGCGTAAAAAACCTACAAAAACTTGCCCGTTTGTTTACTAAAGGGTCAATTTTTATAAAAATAACTATGAAGCAAACTAGTGTGCAACTGATTCATTTTAAAAGAATCAATCGTCTATAAACGGTTAGAAAACAAAAATACTCAAAACAAGACAACCGTAGTCCGTAGTTCATTATACGCTGTTAACTGCTAAAAGTATTTTATGTTTGCATTGTCCCAAGTAATCGTTTTCCTTGTCTCTGAAACCATTTACCGGAAAACCGTTTTTATTTATTTTTAATTTAGTTTTTAAAGAGAAAAGCTTGCAATCCTATCAGACTCTGTTAGAACTTTTTGCGGTCTTTAAAGCAGTGGCCTGGAAATCTTTCGCCTTTTCTCTGGTGAAATTTTATGACACAGTGAAGCGAACGATGTACGTTTTACAGACTTGTGAAACCGCCGTTCATATAGCTTGACGTTGCGAAATGTTTCGGTTGTAATATTTAATTAAAACGTTTTTTACATTTTTCACACTTAATTATTTGCAAAGCATCCGCCTTTTTTTAATCCAATTAAGCAATTACCGAAAAAAGTTTGTAAACACCGAAATTAATTTATCATATTGTAGGGTCCGCAAAAGGATATCAGAAAATTTATACTCATTAGAGGAATTCCAAGCATTCCAGAAATTAAATAAATTCCATGTCAATCAACAGCCTATCGAAATATGCGAACCGAATATTCTCCCATGTTTTTTCATCTGGAAAAGGGTCCTCTTATTTATTTCCACTATGTAATAAATGTAACCAAGATATAATAAAATTAAAATGACGTTTTATGCAAAGAGAAAGACCAAGCGGTAATAATTTTTATATTTAATGTTTTGAGCTGAATCTGATTTTCATAGAGTAATTTTATAAATGAAGTACATTGGAATATGCAACCAACCGTACAGATGTCTTACAAGAGCATATAAGCACAAAAGTATTATACAACTTGGGAAAGAGAGGCACTGTAGATAGCTACCTTGATAAATTAAGTCCGTTAGAATATTTATTTGACCATACATATGGCTGACGAGAGCATATAAGCACAAAATTTTTATACAAATTGGAAAAAGAGAAAATTTAGATAGCTAGTTTAATAAATTAAGATCATTATAGAGTATGCAACCAACCATAGATATGTCTGACGAGAGCAGATAGGCACAAAATTGTTATACAAATTGGGAAAAGAGACTGTTTAGATAGTTAGTTTAATAAATTATGATCGTTAGAGTACGCAATCAACCATCAAGCATAGATATGTCTGATGGGAACATATAAGCACATAGTTAATACAAATTGGGAAAGAGAGACAGTTTAGATAGCTAGTTTAACAAAGTGAGATCATTAAAGTACCTATGCAACCAACCATAGGTATGTCTTACGAAAGCAGATAAGCACAAAAGTATTATACAAATTAGGAATAAGAGACAGTTTAGATACCTAGTTTAATACATTAAGGTCGTTAGAGTATGCAACCAACCATCAAAGTTGGGAAAAAAGTTAGAATATTCAACCAACCATACATATGTCTCACTATAGCAGATAAGTACATAATTATTATACAAATTAGGAAAAAGAGACAGTTTAGATACCTAGTTTAATACATTAAGATCGTTAGAGTATGCAACCAACCATCAACCATAGATATGTCTGACGGGAACATAGAAGCACATAGTTAATACAAGTTGCTAAAAAAGTTAGAATATGCAACCAACCATACATATGTCTGACTAGAGCAGATAAGCACAAAATTATTATACAAATTAGGAAAGAGAGACAGTTTAGATAACTACTGTAACAAAGTGAGCTCATTAGAGTACCTATGCAACCAACCATAGGTATGTCTTACGAAAGCAGATAAGCACAAAAGTATTACACAAATTGGAAATAAGAGACAGTTTAGATACCTAGTTTAATACATTAAGGTCGTTAGAGTATGCAACCAACCATCAAAGTTGGGAAAAAAGTTAGAATATGCAACCAACCATACATATGTTTGACTAGAGCAGATAAGCACAAAATTATTATACAAATTGGGAAAAAGAGACGGTTTAGATAGTTAGTTTATAAATTAATATCGTTGGAGTATGGAAGCAACCACCAACCATAGATATGTCTGACGGGAACATATAAGCACATAGTTAATACACGTTGAGAAGAAAGTTGGAATATGCGACCAACCATGCACATGTCTGACTAGAGCAGATAAGCACAAAATTATTATACAAATTGGGAATAAGGGACAGTTTAGATAGCTAGTTTAATAAATTAAGATCGTTGGAGTATGCAAGCAACCATCAACCATAGATATCTGTTGGGAACATATAAGCACATAGTTAATACAAGTTGCGAAAAAAGTTATAATATGCAACCAACCATACATATGTCTGACTAGAGCAGAT
>JABXWE010030211.1:0-13128 GCA_014611495.1 Limonius californicus
TATTTCCGTTAAAATCTCGATTTCGAAAATTTTCATGATTTCAATACTTACCCTATACCTATAAGGTATGGGAAAGTAATATACCTATAAGGTATGGGAAAGTAAAAACTTTTACGCGTGCTCTCTAGATAATCCTTTAAGGCATGTTTCTGGAGTCAATTACTGACAAAGTTATTTGAATTCAATTCGTACATTGACGAAGTTATTATTTTAATACAATGATTTTAAGCTTAATTTCAAAGATTTTTAAGATCTAGAGCTCAAATATTACGAAAGTACGGAAACTTCATTCCTAGAGTGACAAGATAAAAAGAAACACAGTTTAAGATACACGAAAAATAATTGATACTTATTCAAGTGATTTGTTTTATCCATTTATTTTAATACTGTCTTGCAACGTTCTAGAGGTTTCTGAGAACTGGCAAAGACTTCAAAAGAAACTGCTTTTAATACTGCGGTTAAATTATTCCTAATATCTTTTACTGCCTAAAATCACTTCCATTTGAGAACAGTTTTCGCTTTAGGAAAGGGAGACAAGTCTGCTGGTGCCAAGCCAACTGAATAAGATTGATGATTGAGCTCAACGACGTAGTGTTTCATGAGAAACCACCTCACAATCAGTGTAGAATAGGCAGGTGCATTGCTATGCAACAAAAACCAACTTTTTTAAATTACGGTTGTACTCAAAAAATACGCTACAATAAGCTCTTCAGGACTTCAACACAGAATGCACCTTTTACTGTTTGTCCTTCAGGCGCAAACTCTTTATGGATCAAATTCTGTTTAACTAATAAAAAGCAATAATTCAATTTTTGCAAACGAATCTTTTTGAGACTTGGTAATTTTCAAAACCACTGTTATGTTCCTACGTTTCATCTCAGGATCGTACTGAAGCACCCCTAACTCAAGTTACAATGCAATAAAGAAAATTTGCATGGTTGCGACAGTTTTGAAATAAGCCTGTGCATAATGCAACTTCCCTTTGTTTAGCTCATTCGTAAGACTACCCGGGAGGAACTTACTACTTAAAGGAGATATTACCGTTCCCAGTTTTCAAGATTTCGTAAGTTATTGTTGGAGTTATGGCTAATTTACAGCAAAATTTAAAATTCACTGGTTGCTCCATGACGACTTACAAAAACAAGATGTACGCGCTACCGTTCTGTACAGAAACTAGGAGTTGTTCGATTTTCCCTGAAACACCCTCTATTGATAAAACTGTAAAGATAAACTATTACATCTGCATTACTTTTGGTTTAACTTCACTTGTGCAGCTTCGCTCCAGGAATTAAAATCATATGTACAGTCCAACTCACTTAACATAAGCTTGAAGGAAACAAGATCCTGCATATATCGAAGTATTTACGAAATATATGTTTGGTTTCAGGTTTAGACAACGGCCCGGAAACAACGAGAAAAACTAAGATATTTTTTCCACACCATTGCATTACTCAGAAAATATTCTTAGAAGTGATTATAATAAAATAAGGGACCAGTTTCTCACATTTATTTGGGTCGAATGACTCACTTTGCTCTGGTATTTACCTGTTTAAGGCTACTATGACAGGACACAGAATTTTTTTAGAAAATTTGTTCGCTAAATTTTGTACAAAATTCTGCGAAACATGCATGACACGAACCAGAATTTTGTGGGGTATTTTATCTTTAAGCATGCCCACATGGATTAAAATTACGTTGATATCTATGAGAAAACTGTCAAAATAAGCATGTGACTGTGGATAATGTAGAATTCTATTAAGTTAGTAGCGATTTTATTTATTTATCGTACATGAACACACGACAAAAGACACAAGCTGCAGCAATGAAGAACGCGAATGAAATAAGAGAAAGTGCGGTTAGCGTCGGTGTGGCGGCGTAAACACGTGCTAAAATATTTACCTCTCTGCCCTCTGTGGTCATTGTTGAACACTAAAAATTGCTCTTTTGCAGATCGATACTACGCAAATCTGAACTAAATTCTACAGATTTAGAGCACGAATGTGCAAAATTTTATACGCAGAATTATGTATGACACAACAGAGAATTTTGCACGAAATTCTGCGTCGTGTCATACTAGCCTTAATAGCCAACCGCAAAAGGTTTTACCAATTAATTTTAAATAATGCTTGAATTCCTGACGGTTCTCTAGAAGCGGAACGAATGCAAATCTGTATTTATAACAGAGAGTCAAATGGAACAACCTTTAAAAAAATGAAAATCCTATATTCAGACTATATGTGTATGTTTATACTATACAGTGTGTCCCAAAACGTACCGGCAATATTTCAAGAATGAATTCCAGAACTTATTTAGAGTCGAAAAGTCCATATAAACATATATCCGAAACGTTGCCGTTAACGAGTTATTGTTTATTTCATAATTTATGTGGCTAAACTTTTAGTTCAACGAATTTTATGAAATAAATCTTTTTTTTAATACATTTCTTTTATTTTATTTACAAGAAATGTTCAAAACTATCTCCATTGTGTTTGATACACAAATCCGCACATCGCAGAAGAGATCGCTGCGTTCTGAATATGGTTGGGTTATTTTTAATAATATCGGCAGCCTTCTGTATTCTTTGGCGTAATTCTTCTACCGTATGCACTTCCGTTGCGTAGAAAATATGTTTCATGTCACCCGAAGATAAAAATCCAACGGAGTCAAGTCCGGCGAACGCGGTGGCCATACTACGGATCCTCCTACTCCAATCCATCTTCCCGGAAAATGTGCGTTAAGCCAAACTCTAACAGGAGGACAGTGATGTGCTGGTGCCCCATCGTGTTGATGCCACATTGCACGTATAATATTTAATTGCACATCTTCCAGTACTAAGGCTAAATAGTTTTCTAGAAAATATTCGCAACTCGCACCATTCAAACGGTGTGGTAGTTCAAATGGTCCAATCAGACAATTATTAAGAATACCGGCTATCATATTAACACTAAATCTATGTCGAAAATGCGAGCGTCTTCTTAAACGAGGATTTTCTGCAGCCCATTCATGAAAATTATGATAATTATTGATACCATCCAGTGTGAAAGAAGCTTGATCGGTCCATAAAATGTTGATAACCAATTACAAAATCTTAAACGAGCTTCAAAATCATTACCTACAGCTTAAACTCTTTGATGATGATCCACGACCGCCACGTTTACAAAATACATTTTGAACATGTTATTGCAGACACGATCAAAATACTTGAGCTGCTTCTCTTTTTGAAGACTTAAATAGAACACCCTGTGCATCTATGAACGATAGGAAGTTGAAGAATGTTCGATGTAAACAAATTACATCACTGAAATTACAAATATGTTAGCAATTCTGCCATCAATTTCCTGTTCACTGCAAATCTTGCGCAATTTATTCATACGCTTCGTGACGTTTCAATTTTTAAAATCTATTAATACGAAAAATATTTTCTTGTTTTCTGATTGCTGATTGCATCAGTATTTATTTTTAATTTTTGCGGCAGTAACAAATACCGCTATTACCGTTTTAAATTACACACGTCAACTTTGAAAGTAAGTTGCTGTGGTAAGTAGGTGTTTATACGTTCTAATTGTTATTGTCACGTATTTTAGTTTCATATGCCAATAAAAGTTATAAATTACCGTTGGATATTGTTACGTAAATGCGTGGCATATTTTACATACATATATACTTAAATAACCTAGAAATGTTATTTATTATTATAGCCCTTACAATGGCAAAATCAATATTTCCCACCAAAATATTTGAATATACGCGTGGTATACGAAACATAGGAAACATTTTTAAGTGTTTCATTTCCCGCAGGATGTAGTTACAGATCTCACTCGCTCTTTTTCAGAAACGCCAAATCATTTTTTGCCCACAAAGGTGTCCTCATAACTCCTAAATAGTTTATTTTTAAATTGCTAACTTTCTAAACTTCGGCTACCTGACAATACACTCAGATTTGACTGTTTCATTTCGCCAAACAAACATTTAAAATTCGCCCTCGCCAGTTCGGAAAAACACAAAGCTTCACGAACATGCTAAACGAACATTCTAAAATACCTTACTCTTTTTAATTATAAATTTTAACAACTTTCACTGTAATAGGAATGTAATTTAAATGTTGATATTAATGAAACACATATATGTTTAGAGCTCTGAACGACTTCTTAATTTACAAGTCTATAACATTATGTATTTTAGGTAATATAATCCAAAAATCTGTAATAAATCTGCTTTTTGAGTTTAGAAATTAAGCATCAAATATTCAAAAGTGGTTGTAATTTTAAGGGCTTCATTCCTCTCTCTCTGTAGTCTGTTAGTTCTCCAAAAAGCATTATTTTCTAGCATACAAATTTCAAAATGTCTTGTAATTCTAAATACAACATAAATGGAATTATTTCCAACACAATTGCAGTCAAAATTTTGAGGTTTCTGCTTCAATTGCTTAAAATATATTCTGATTTCTCTTTACTGAAACACATACTTAAGGACCTTAGTTATTTGTTTTTATCCTTGCGATTTCACAAAACAGTTTTATATTAACAACTTACTTCATCTTCCTCTAAATTTACTTAAAACTAGTTACTCAAAAACTCATTCAGCTTTAGGTATTTCTTTCTCTGAAGCACATAACTCAAGGCCTTTAACATACAAATTTCAAAATGTTTTGCATTTGTAAATACAACATAAGTTCAATTATTTCCAACAAAATTGTCCACACTATTCTGAGGTTTTTGCTTCAATTGCTTAAAATAAATTCTGATTTCTATTTGAAACACATATTTAAGGAACTTAGTTATATGTTTTCATCCTTGCGATTTCACAAAATAGTTTTTTATTAACAACTTACTTCATCTTCTTCTAAATTCATTTAAAATTAGTTACTCCAAAACCCATTCAGCTTTAGATATTTCTTTCTCTGAAACACATAGCTCAAGACCTTCGGCATACAAAGTTCAATTATTCATCATCATCATCATCATCTGACATGGAGCTCACATGGGCCCACCCCACGCCAGTAGGTGGGTAGGAATTTACGGGATAGGGTGGGATCGGGTCCAACAAAATTGTCCGTACCATTTTGAGGTTTCTGCTTCAATTGCTTAGCAATAGATTCTGATTTTGATCTGATAAAACACATTTAGTTATTAACAACCAACTTACACCTCTAAATTTAGCATCTTTAAAACTGATTCCTCACAAACCTATTTAGTTTCTTTCTCTGAAACATATTACTAAAGACCTTTAACAAACAAATTTCAAAACGTCTTGTACTTATACAAATAACATGAATTCAACTATTCCAACCAAATTGTCCACAACATTCTGAGGTTTCTGCTTCAATTGCTTACATATAGATTTTGATTTCTATTTTCTGAAACACATACTGAAGGAACTCGGTCGTATGTTTCCCTCTCTACAATTTCACAAAAAATTGTTTTTTTACTGACAACCGGTCTAAGCCCTTAAATTTTCAGTTTTAAATTAATTTTGAGCAGTTCATTCAATTTGAGGAATTTCTCTCTGAAACACATAATTGAAGACCTTGTTAAGAACAGCTCTCCTTCGCACTCACATAAAATCATTTCGCTTGCAAAGTCATGAAAATGCTATAATAACCAAATTTTACAATTATCAATTAAACACCTTCATTACCCAAGCATGAAGATAATAGGTATTTCATTGCTCCTACTTGTTAAAATCATTACTTCCAGGTAATGTGAGCCCTCCCAACTCTTTACCTGTACACTTTTACAAATACTTTTTTAGAGGAGCTGTCTTTTCAAACCGTATTTAACATTACGGCAGTACACGCGTTAAAAAATTAATAATGAATAACTAATTATCCAAAAATTGATACTGTAAGGTATAGATGCTTCAATAGTTGAACGCATTCTCAGAAACTTTCTTCGTCATTGACTTACCTTCTGAGTGTTATTTAAAAAAAAGGTATTGTACAAATATCTCTAAAGTTACGATTTAAATTTTAATTCGGGTAAGATTTTAGTGTTTCAATTACTGGAATTCCCTGGTTGATTACTGCGTTGGCAACAAATAAACTTCTGCTGCATAAATGTAAAATGAAACATTTTCACAACAATCAAGTTCAAACTTCTATATAATCAATATTTCTCAAGACTTTAAACTTTTAAGTGTTTCTTTTTCTGCAATACGTACATTAAGTCCTCTCACGTGATTTGAGACTATTCAACCCAGAAAAAAAAACGCTCAATTCTAAATTAGTCATACACAGGAGTTTCATTTCCCAAAGCACTTATTAGAGTTCTAATTTTTTCAACAGAAGAAAATCGTTTTCACCTACAGTTTTCATCAAATTTCTAAAGAATCTCGTTTTTAAATTTTAACTTTTAACCAAATAACTATTATGGTTTCACTTTCTGAAACACACACTTGTACTTAAACTGGTTGTACATTTTATTTTTGCACATCTTATTAAATTATTTCGCACAAACGTCAAATTCTAACTTAGCAATATTTTAGGTTCGAACCTTATTTACCTATACCTAAAGACCTCTTTATTGAGGTTTCAATTCTGAAACTTCATTAGAGCGTCCGAAAAATACTTTCCTGAATTTCATTCTGAGCTTGGTTTACTCGCAACAAACACAATTTCAGGTGTTTCATGATTTTGGAATTCAAAAGTCTGAAAAAATGGATTAATTAATTTTTAACTTGATTTCCGGAAACACTCATACAATGTTTACTTGTGAGAATTTGAGTTTCGTCACTTCATTATGTACTCGCAAAAATGACTCAACAGTGACAATTACTTAAAAATTGATTAAATTGCAAATATTATTTGAATCATATACTCAGCCCTTCTTTGGTCACCATAAATAATCTAAACTAACTAGACAGAGCTTCTTAAATTTTATTTATGAACTATTTTCGGTTTTTGAGATACCGGTTCACTGACTTTTCACGACTGCAAAATAAGTATCCACGAAACTACTAAACTAAATATTTTGCACCCTAAAAATGGAAAGTTAATGCATTGTAAACCAAAGATTCAGAACCACTACAAGATCTTCTATACAGGGTGTTGGGAAAAACATGTTTTACTCCCATTCACTCGCACAAAACTAAATCACATTTTACAGTCTAAAATACCCAAAGTTTATACATTGTAAGCCGCTACATATGGCCAATTACATGATTCCATATACAGGGTGTTAGCGGAAATCGTGTTTTTGACCCCATCCACTAAAAAACAATCGCACAAGACTTTTAAATCAAATATTTTGCAGGTTTAAATACGCAAAGTTAATACACGTAAGCCGTGAATTAGGGACTATTACAAGACTTCCTATATAGAGTGTTTGGCAAAAACGTGTTTTCATACTTAGGAAGAATCGCACAAAACATCTAAATTACATATATTTGGGACTAAAATACGCTAAATGTATATGCTGTAAGACGTAAATTATGGACAACTGTATGATTCAATATACAGGGTTTTATTTAAAAACGCGTTTTTACCCCCATTCCCTTAAAAGCAACCGCACAAAACTTCTAAATTAAATATTTTTCAGGCTAAAATACGCAAAGCTTATACATTGTATGCCGTGAATTAGGGACCACTACAAAACTTCCTTATATAGAGTGTTAGGGAAAAACGTGTTTTCATCCCTAATCACTTAGGAACATTCGCACAAAACATCTAAATTACATATATTTGAGACTAAAATACGCTAAATGTACATACTGTAAGACATAAATTAAATTATGGACTATATGATTCCATATACAGGGTTTTAGTTAAAAACGCGTTTTTACCCCCATTCCCTTAAAAGCACTCGCACAAAACTTCTAAATTAAATATGTTGCAGGCTAAAATACACAAAGTTTATACATTGTATGCCGTAAATTAGGGACCACTACACGACTTCCTATACAGAGTGTTCCGGAAAAACGTGTAATCATCCCTAATCACGTAGGAACATTCGCAGAAAGCATCTAAATTAAATATATTTGCGTCTAAAATACGCTAAATTTATACACTGTAAGTCGTAAATTATGGACAACTACATGATTCCATACACAGGCTTTTAATTAAAATCGTGTTTATACCCTTATCCACTTAGAAACAATCGCAGAGAACTTCTAAATCAAATACTTTGCAGGTTAAAAAACACAAACTTTATACATTGTAAGCCGTAAGTTAGGGACCACTACAAGACTTCCTATACAGAGTGTTCCGGAAGAACGTGTTTTTTCATCCCTAATCACTTAGGAACATTCGCACAAAACATCTAAATTACATATATTTGAGACTAAAATAAGCTAAATGTATAATATGTAAATCGTAAATTATGGACAACTAGGTATACGCACAAAACTTCGAAATCAAATATGTACCTTATAGGCTAAAATACGCAAAGTTTATACATTGTAAGCCGTAAATTAGGGTCAATTACACACGATTTTGTATATAGGGTGTTGGAGAAAACAAACAAACAATAAAAGCAAACGCACAGAACTTCGAAACACAATATTTTTTGTCTACAAGTGAAAATTTAATTTCTTTTAAGGCAAAATTCAAGCACAACTGCACGATTTTTATACAGGGTGTTAGAGAACGTGCTTGTAGTCCTATTCACATATGAAATTTCTAAACCAAATATATTGCATTATTAAAGCAGAAAGTTTGTACATTGTGAGTGTAAAATTTAGGACAACTACTTAGACAAAAGAAAAATATGTATTTTTAGCCTAATCGCTTAGGAATAATCCCACAAAATTTCTAAACCTAAGAAAATTCATGTTTTCATCATATTCATTTGAAACGAGCAGACAGTCGAGTACTTCGATTACTGATCTTTACCAGGTCCGCCGCCCTACTCCAATACATTTCTACCTTGGAAGCTTTATAGCAGTATATTTTCCCTCCAAAAAAAGAACCAGACTTGAATATATCCCAGCCTTCTACTTTAACGACTACTTCAGGTGTCGGAAGGGTTATAGAAAACCGAAAACCACCTGTCGCCCGCCCTAATCTCTTCAACCCTCTCATCCTCGACAACAAAAACGCTACACCTGACAATAGGCATGGGTATTCATAGCCTAGAGGTCCTAAAACACGCCCGGCCTGACACAGGTAACTCGACTCCGTCCCACGGCTTCGGAAACGCCGGGAACGACGTCACCTGAGTTAATGACTTTCTCTTTGGCAGTCGGGGCAGGAAATTCTTGCGACTGGGTACGCTAGCACTTGGAAAGACTCGGTTTCGACCTCTACTTCTTCATTGTTCGACGTTAGTTGGCTATCCAACTTTAACAAGAATCTACTAGGAGCGGCCTTAAACGCGAAGCCTTGAAAAATTCATCTTGTTAAGAACAAAATTTGTGCTGAGGAAAGACCTTTTAGATAACCTTGCAGGTCTAATTTGAACTACTTATGGGATTCCAAAACCTGACGAACAAGGTTGCTTAGGTGCCAGTTCGATTATAATTAAACAGTCCTGCACGGTAATTCGCGGTTTGACAGAAGAAATTGTAAACAGACTTGGATATTTTACAACAGCTACAATTCGTTATGCACTTGATATTGATGAATTCGGCCATTCCGGTGTTAGCTGTCAACGCGAAACCGCTGATAAGATAAGGTTTCAAAACATTGGGCAAGTTTGATATCTCGTACGTATGTGTGAGACAAGAAAGGACAACAGTTTAGATCACTTCTAAATCTCCATTAATTAATGTCAATAAAGAAGATACCAATTTGGCAAAATAATACCTCCCCCCCATCCCCCGCCGTTAGTATAGAGGGTGATTCTAAACATGTGCGAAAAACTTTATCTGAGGTTATTTAACCTCTAAATCATCTAGTATTTTTTTTTGGCACCGACACTGTAGTATGAAGCTTCACAGTCTTTTGAAATTAGTTCACTAAAATGTAAACAACTATATTGTTTCTTGTCCTATTTTGATAAACTCTGTCGTTTTGGACAGCTAACAGTCCAAACTTAACTTCCAGGCAAATGTACAATTGAGTATAAAAAATAGATAAAATCTGACTGGAAATATAAGCTTGGACTGTTAGCTTTCCAAATCAACAAAGTTTATCACAATCAGACAAGGTACAAAAAAGATTTTTACATTTTAGTGAATTGATGTAAAAAAACTTTGGACTGTTAGCTTTTCAAAACAATAAAGTTTATCGCAATCACACAAGAAACAAAAAAGTTATTTACATTTTAGTGAATTAATGTAAAAACACTCTGGACTGTTAGCTTTCCAAAACAACAAAGTTCATTACAATCACACAAGATACAAAAAGGTTATTTACATTTTAGTGAATTAATGTAATAAAACTTTGGACTGTTGGCTTTCCAAAACAACAAAGTTTATCACCATCAGACAAGAAACAAAAAGGTTATTTACATTTTAGTGAATTAATGTAATAAAACTCTGGACTGTTAGCTTTCCAAAACAACAAAGTTCATTACAATCACACAAGATACAAAAAGGTTATTTACATTTTAGTGAATTAATGTAATAAAACTTTGGACTGTTGGCTTTCCAAAACAACAAAGTTTATCACCATCAGGCAAGAACAAAAAATGTATTTACATTTTAGTGAATTGATGTAAAAAAACTTTGGGCTGTTAGCTTTCCAAAACAACAAAGTTCATTATAATCACTCAAGAAACAAAAAGTTATTTACATTTTAGTGAATTAATGTAATAAAATTTTGGACTGTTGGCTTTCCAAAACAACAAAGTTTATCATCATCAGACAAGAACAAAAAATGTATTTACATTTTAGTGAATTGCTGTAAAAAAACTTTGGGCTGTTAGCTTTCCAAAACAACAAAGTTCATTACAATAACACAAGAAACAAAAAGTTATCAACATTTTAGTGAATTGATGTAAAAACACTTTGAAGTGTTAGCTTTCCAAAACAACAAAGTTTATCACAATCACACAAGAAACAAGAAAGTTATTTACATTTTAGTGAATTGATGTAAAAACACTTTGGACTGTTAACTTTCCAAAACAACAAAGTTCATTACAATCAGATTAGAAACAAAAAAGTTATTTACATTTTATGAATTAATGTAAAAAATCTCTGCACTGTTAGCTTTCCAAAACAACAAAGCTTATCACAATCACACATGAAACAAAAAAGGTATTTATATTTTAGTGAATTTATGTAAAACAATTTTGGACTGTTAGCTTTCCAAAACAACAAAGTTCATTACAATCAGATAGGAAACAAAAAAGTTATTTACATTTTAGTGAATTGCAGTAAACAACTTTGTACTGTTAGCTTTCCAAAACAACAAAGTTTATCACAATCAATCAAGAAACAAAAAGTTATTTACATTTTAGTGAATTGATGTAAACATGCTTTGGACTGTTAGCTTTCCAAATCAACAAAGTTCATTACAATCAGATTAGAAACAAAAAAGTTATTTACATTTTATGAATTAATGTAAAAAATCTCTGCACTGTTAGCTTTCCAAAACAACAAAGCTTATCACAATCACACATGAAACAAAAAAGGTATTTATATTTTAGTGAATTTATGTAAAACAATTTTGGACTGTTAGCTTTCCAAAACAACAAAGTTCATTACAATCAGATAGGAAACAAAAAAGTTATTTACATTTTAGTGAATTGCAGTAAACAACTTTGTACTGTTAGCTTTCCAAAACAACAAAGTTTATCACAATCAATCAAGAAACAAAAAGTTATTTACATTTTAGTGAATTGATGTAAACATGCTTTGGACTGTTAGCTTTCCAAATCAACAAAGTTCATTACAATCAGATTAGAAACAAAAAAGTTATTTACATTTTATGAATTAATGTAAAAAATCTCTGCACTGTTAGCTTTCCAAAACAACAAAGCTTATCACAATCACACATGAAACAAAAAAGGTATTTATATTTTAGTGAATTTATGTAAAACAATTTTGGACTGTTAGCTTTCCAAAACAACAAAGTTCATTACAATCAGATAGGAAACAAAAAAGTTATTTACATTTTAGTGAATTGCAGTAAACAACTTTGTACTGTTAGCTTTCCAAAACAACAAAGTTTATCACAATCAATCAAGAAACAAAAAGTTATTTACATTTTAGTGAATTGATGTAAACATGCTTTGGACTGTTAGCTTTCCAAATCAACAAAGTTCATTACAATCAGATTAGAAACAAAAAAGTTATTTACATTTTATGAATTAATGTAAAAAATCTCTGCACTGTTAGCTTTCCAAAACAACAAAGCTTATCACAATCACACATGAAACAAAAAAGGTATTTATATTTTAGTGAATTTATGTAAAACAATTTTGGACTGTTAGCTTTCCAAAACAACAAAGTTCATTACAATCAGATAGGAAACAAAAAAGTTATTTACATTTTAGTGAATTAATGTAAAAAAACTTTGGGCTGTTAGCTTTCCAAAACAACAAAGTTCATTACAATAACACAAGAAACAAAAAGTTATCAACATTTTAGTGAATTGATGTAAAAACACTTTGAAGTGTTAGCTTTCCAAAACAACAAAGTTTATCACAATCACACAAGAAACAAGAAAGTTATTTACATTTTAGTGAATTGATGTAAAAACACTTTGGACTGTTAACTTTCCAAAACAACAAAGTTCATTACAATCAGATTAGAAACAAAAAAGTTATTTACATTTTATGAATTAATGTAAAAAATCTCTGCACTGTTAGCTTTCCAAAACAACAAAGCTTATCACAATCACACATGAAACAAAAAAGGTATTTATATTTTAGTGAATTTATGTAAAACAATTTTGGACTGTTAGCTTTCCAAAACAACAAAGTTCATTACAATCAGATAGGAAACAAAAAAGTTATTTACATTTTAGTGAATTAATGTAAAAAAACTTTGGGCTGTTAGCTTTCCAAAACAACAAAGTTCATTACAATAACACAAGAAACAAAAAGTTATCAACATTTTAGTGAATTGATGTAAAAACACTTTGAAGTGTTAGCTTTCCAAAACAACAAAGTTTATCACAATCACACAAGAAACAAGAAAGTTATTTACATTTTAGTGAATTGATGTAAAAACACTTTGGACTGTTAACTTTCCAAAACAACAAAGTTCATTACAATCAGATTAGAAACAAAAAAGTTATTTACATTT
>JABXWE010030212.1:0-13680 GCA_014611495.1 Limonius californicus
GAAAATAAACGACAGCAAACGAAAAAAACCAACAATTGCGAAAAAAAAACAAAAAAAAAAACGAAAACGATACGAGAATATACGAAAAAAAACGAAAACGATACGAGAATATGACAAAGTCTCGCGAAATTTCGGAACAGGGAGCGAAAATATCCAAAAAAAGATTCTACAAAAATTCAAAAAGTGTTGGACACGGGATTCTAAATAAAAGATTACTATGTAATTAACAACAAATTCACTGAAGGCAAAAAGGATTCAAAACAAAGTCTAGGAAAATTCGCTAAAATTCAAAAAATCTGGAATTTTTTTAAAAATTCTATCGAAATTTGCAAAATTCACAAAGTTAGGTGGTAATTTTAAAGGAATCTACAAGAAAACTCAACAAAACAAGAATGTTTTAACACTAGTTCACTACAATAAGGGAAATTACAAGGAAAACTCGAGAAAATACAAAAAAAATATCAAGAATCATGAAAAATTTCATCGGGGAAAATTTGACACACAGTTAAGGGAAAATTCGCGAAAATAATCGGCAAGCGTACACAACTTTTCAAAGAAAGGGGGTTTACACGTAAATCCTTCCAATAAGCGAGAAAATATTGGCGAAACGAGGCCCCACGTTACGGGCGCCAAAATCTTGTTGGCGAAATCGATGGCAAGTACAAAACAGCCCCACGTTGGGCGCCAAGATCTTGTTACGGGCCAAACGAGCTTTTCGTCGACCTGTAACCGGATAGGTGGAAAAGGGCCTGCACCTTAGCTCAGAGTAGATGGAGTTCACGGAAATCGCTTACGGGAGGGATCTTCCTAGTTGTGTACAGAGTAAGTCAAAATTAGTGGGCGCCACCTTCCAAATACAGCTGATTGTAGGGCCTCGTGGAAGGCCGAGAACCAGCAGCTTACGGGAATCGGACTCACCTTTATTGTGCCTCCTCCTATATATATGACGCTTGCAAAATTCACGCACAAACAAATACAGACACAAAACAATATAGGATATACTGAATTTTTAAAACACGTATAATGAAATTATTGGCAATACAACAAAATGACAGCAAAAAGGTGATTTTTTAACGAAACTCTATTTTACAGATAGTCAATTGAGCGCTCAAGCAAAGGGCCCGCCGTCATTGGGGCGCGTAAATGGTCCCAAACGGCCACGGAGCCAGAGGCGTCAGAGCTTAAACAATTAACACAATAATTAACCTTTACATTTAGTAATACAAACAACTATCTGCGATTGAAGGTCGCTCTTGTTACAGACAACAAAAAGGTTCAATCACTTGGAACTTTGCAAGTTTACGCAAAACAAGGTTTCTTTTTCACTACACCAAAAAAACTGGTACTTTCTTCGCAACAATAAAACTTAGTTTGTTTACCTTGATTTGTAGTAATGAGGCGGAGCCAGGCACAATGTCGAGGTGTTGAACAGATGCAGGTAGAGTTTGGGGTTGTTCCCCAGTCCGGAAGGACAAGACGGGTAGACGATTTCAGAAAACTTTGGGACGAAACATCCGTTGGTACGCCCCTGAAGACTGGATATGATGTGGGCGCTCATCGCAACAGCGTCACAATGTGCAGGTACAGAGAAGAGACTCAATACTAATCCGCCAAAGGCGATCGGCTAATTCGCAATGAATTGCCTCTTGTTTGGGTTTAAAATCCAAGCGTACTTCCATAAGATCCGACAATGGTCGAGATTCTGTTTTTACCCCATGGTAAAACAACGAAACGAAAATTACACAAGGAATACCGATCGAAAAACCCAAGCCGGCACTTGCAGCACTCGATTTAGTTACGGCCCCGCGATTGATGGAAATTCGGAGAGCGGAGTCTGGCGAAGATCTTAGGCCAACTGATCAACTCTCGCGACGGGAACCTGGATTCCTCAAAAAGATTGCCACATAATTCGAAATATGGTAAAACTGTTCTAGAACAATTCGGCACGTAAATGCTCAGAAGCGTCTAAGGTCAGGCGCAAAAAAAAACAATATTCGGCAATTTCGGCTTACAAAGGGAACTGTTAACACAACTCAATCTTTAAAAACAAAATAGCTAAACTGCAACTATTATAAAACTGCAAATAAAATAACGTTTTTGATTTCTATGAAGCGGCAATTAAATTACAGAACTAATTCAAATGTAGCGGCAAATTTTAAAAGAACGTAACAAGAAACACTAACGAATGTATATAAGCGCAAAGAGTAGAAATGTGTTTTATAATTAAAGGTATCATTCTCTGTTTGCATTTTATAATTTTCTAAAAAGTGTGACAATTTACAATGTGGTAGTGTATACCTTTAAGGATATTTTTTTATCATTACTGTGAGTCATGATCATCCCTGGTACATGACTAACTTCAAAAGGTTTAGATGAGATTCCTAAACCACGGAATAGCAAAACCCAAACAATATTTGCTCATTCTTTCATTTATCTTGTGAAGCTTCAAACTTTAAACTATGGTGTATGTACACCTCAGTATGGTAATAACACCAAATTTTGTAAATTGTTTTTCTAGTAAACTATAACTTTTATAATATGGGGACTATATTATTGCGACAGAAACGCCCAAGCGGGGAATATATTCAATTACATCACTCTTTGAAAGCAAATAACTGTCTCGTTACAAAATGCCACAGTTGTGCTGAACCATACTATTGATTGGAGTAATCAGCAAGAAAACTGTAGTTATCAGCCATGGCAATGAACGAAAGTAAACGAATCTTACAATCTCAATAGCATTTTAAACAAAGGTGACTTACAGTTTCTAATGAATTATCCTGAGTTGTCACAAATACGACCAGTTTAGCTTCATGGATCCCAACATTTCAATCTAGATTGATCGAGCCAGGCCATGCAACTTAAACGAGCTGTGACAGAACTCACATACGGTATTTTATTGCCGGAATTTCAACGAAGCAACATCAAAGCCGCATAAATTCAAAACATGTAGCAGCGAAACCCGCGGA
This sequence comes from Limonius californicus, assembly GCA_014611495.1. NCBI lineage: Eukaryota > Metazoa > Arthropoda > Insecta > Coleoptera > Elateridae > Limonius > Limonius californicus. Next base: position 2,970 of record JABXWE010030212.1, read on the forward strand.
ATGATAACACCAAATCTTTCCAGCTACATCAAATAACAAAGGGTTAAACATTGCTGTACTACCTATATCTTGAACCTGCTGTTTCTCTAATGACTAGATTTATGGGCAATTAATTCCGCCCATCACATAACAGCGCACTGATAAAGCAACATGTGTCCGATAGGTGGAATGAGAACTACTATAGAGATCTTTGCACAATACGTGCTAGCTTTTATCGTGCACTACGTACCTACGTTTCGAGACTTTACGATCCCATACAGGAGGTTACTTGTAAAATTTATTTGCTGTTAACGCAGCAGTGAGAGTAGTAAAAACGCTGTAAGTTCCGTAACGAGCTTGTTTTTACAGAAATTGCCATTGAAGTTTATGTACTTGGATAGTGTTGTAAACCTGACAGTAATAATATAACGCAGGAAGGATTTTATGAAAACAAATTTGAGCGGAAATGATCTGGTTTAGATGGCGCAAAGATGTTTCACGTGGCAACACTAAAAATTACTATTTTCAATACTTCCACCGTATGGATCTCATATAAACCCTTTAACAATAAAATTCTATATTGCACAAATTTCTAGCCCATTACACCAATATGTAAGTACCACAACAGATGAGCCCCCCCCTAAAAACTGTTTTCATTAAAGCTATTTCTATAATTCCTGTTACTTTTATGACCCTCTACTAGACTGCAATCTTGAACTTCTGAGTTAATAAATGAGGCAGCGCTTCATCCCCGTTTAATGTCTCGTAAAATAATGTGGAATAATGCCACTAACGATTATGTATACAAACGTCTAGACTAGTCGGGAAAATCTAGACTATTTTATTTGTAAGTTGAAGCAATCCAGTTAGTCTGGAATTTGGACGTAAATGGGGGTCAACAACTTAGGCATCTGCCCATAACATTTTATTTTCTGGTTACTTAATCTTCACTCGAGCTACATTCAACCCTTTTCTTGCTACCCTGAATTCGGTCGCACTAAAAGTCAACACCTTCTTGTAGGGGTGTACTATTAGGATGTTTTAAAGCCGATGAAAATAGAATTTACGAAAACCTGGCGTGGAAATGTCTTCAAATGAAGTAATTTTCAGACACTGCCTAAAATTAAAATTTCATAAGATATCCTTTAAGGAACTTAATAGTTCTTTTAATGTTATACTGGGCAGCCACAAACGATTTCAGTTTTGTGGTGCATTTTAATATAAATTACTTATTACAGTTTCATTAGTGTTGAAACTTCCTTGTACGCTTAGACGAGGTTGATACAGACAATATTAATAATATTTTTGGTTTTTATATCTAACAGAAACCCGTCAAAGACAAGGTTGACTGTTTTCAATTTCATGTATTTCATACTACGTTCCACCTCCTCATAAAGTAATTAAAAGCAGATATTGACAATATATCACAAACCAATATTGAATGGATAACATATTGTTTACCTCATAAATAAGTTTTGGTTGGAATTTTCCTATATTTTATTAAAATTGATGAATTAGCTTTCAAAAACCTTATTTGTAAGGGAAACTGGCCTACGTTATGTTATGTTATGTTTATGGGGTCGTTCAGGCCATGAAATTGCCTATCAACACTTCCACCTATATAGATCTTTTGAGAAACCCTGGCTAGTGTTATACCTCAAGTCGTAAGCGTCTTACGAACTTTAAGATCTTCCAGGGAGCAGCTTTGCTCACGTCGGCAGGTGTTGTATACACCTTGCCGAGGTTCTGAAACCTTTAGCGGGTTATAACTTTGCAGTTGCAGAGGATACGTTCCGCTGTTTCTATCGAATCTTCACAGAATCGACATAGGCTGCTTTCAGCTTTACCCATTAAATGGAGATGATAGCTCAGAGGGCATTGTCCAGCTAGAAGGTTTGTTATATCCTTTAGCTCCTGTTTGCCGAGTTCAAACAGTTCGCGTGCTCTGTTTAGCAAGTTATGTATGAATCTTTTCGCCTGCCTTAAGGCTGCAATGTTGTTCCAGTGGGAGGTCTAATCAGTTAAAATAGCTATTGGAACGACGCAAACAAATACACGTAGCTGCCACGTACCTTGGTGGAACGAAGAATGTAACGAAGCAGTGAAGAATAGCAACATAGCGTTTTACAAATACAGAAAACATAAATACAAGAAAACGTAATTAGTTTAAAAAGCTAAAAACCAAAGCCAGAGTGACAGTAAAACAAAGCATAGGAAAATCGTGGAGCAACTATGTATCTTGTCACGCCATTAACCTCTTTTTATCTTTACGCTAATATTCGTCGAGGTGCAAAATCAACCTCGCGCTACGCCTCTACTTAGATAGGAAATTAACAGTGTTTGACAGACGTTAGCATCCCGGAAACCCAATCAAAGAAGGGGTAGGTTCCAAACAATTAATTTATAGGCGCCACCAACTTATAATTTACTAACATCGTTTGAGGTGGAAAATGGGAAGTCGGACCCCAAGATAGATAATCACCTACCTTTATGTCCCGTATCTGTCCTTCGGTAGACTTAGCTTCAGATATTCCGACGTAAAAGAAAAAGACAAGTTGCAACCAAAACCTAATTTAATTAATAATATAAAGCAACCCCACAATTACAATTCTTCGGTACAAAGTACCCAGGAGTCCCAACTTTACGTTCACGTAACCAAAATAAAAGAATTTAATTGGGCGAAACTCAAACAATTTGAGGAAAATTATTGCGCTCTCCAGAACAGATAGTTTTGAATTTTCAGCGCACTAATCGTAGTAGCAGGCCTCCGCGGATCAGAATAATGCGTAAACATAAAGCGACCTAGGAAAGAAAAATTTCATGCGTATAACCTTTGAAAAGGCAATACAATCCCAACTATCGGAGCACCCTATATATGGTGTATGTAAAATTTTTTGCCATATAAATTTAATACTACAAATTGTACTTCATATCTAAATATCTCCTCAAATAGACCCCAATAGTCCAATTCAGTGACACAAAATCAATTGACTAATTAACTCTTAACCGAAGCCAATGAAATTGTAAATACAAAGGCAAGGTGATAAAATTTAAAGTGTAAACAAATTTAAATGCACTTCCCTTTTTAAATAGATAACGGCTATCAATGCGACCGTGTTCCAGGCTCCTTATCAATGGCCCCCAAAGCGCGTCTGCTCTGTTTTGGAAAAACCTTCCAAGGCAACTCGCCGATGCCTGCGTATCAATCGGACCAACTTGTGGAACGTAGAATTTTTCCACTGTGTCGGACTTTAATTACGGGATTTCCAGCGGCGCCAACTTGCCTAAATTAATTCAGCGGATATTAGAATTAAAGTTCAGGAAACTAAGACAGGAAAAAATTTGTTTGTCAATAACTATCTCACCAGTTGATAGGAATTTGCATACCACAACGAAAAAGTTTTCTTGACCGGGATAAATTCTAAATTGGAAATTGAATTCCTAAAGTATTCTGCTTTTCCACAACTATAGGAAACAAACTCCTGCGTAGTGAACCCCAAATCGGAAAATGATTTGCAAATCGATAAACGATTTACCAAGAATTAGTTCACTATACACATATACATCCGGCAAGAACGGCAATACTCAAGTGTTCTATTTTCGGAAACTGTCGTTAAAATTTCCTTCCCCCCCAAATTTCGGAACTCCAATTTGCTGCGCCGTTTGACGGAAGTGTACTTCGAAATGTAATAAATTCCTACAACTAAATATGTAGTAAGGGTTGCCTTCAATTATGCGCGGAAATCGTTACAATCTTTTATGTCTCGCTACACACCTATGGCGCAGATATGGAAAAAAAAGGAGCATAAGTGGTACAAATACAAACCTCTGATAACAAAATTATTAAATGATAACAGCACAATAGCAACACTATTCGAAATTGCTAACTTAGTAAAGGCTACATTTCAAAAAAATTCAAGCAACGATAATCTCCACAAAGAATTCCAAAAATACAAGGAAGAGGAAGAGAAAAAAACCCATGAAAAACGAATATATTGGCAACCCTGTCAACAACCTCATCAGTGGTGTAGAGCTTAGTCTTGCCCTCAAAAATTGTAGAAACTCTAGTCCAGGACCTGTATTATATTGTATGCAGCGGTGTAGGTTTTTTCCATCTACAGCACTCAGGCCGTAGGCCCATTGTGCAATCCGCCCTGTTAGAGCTCGTCCCCAAAAAGCCGAGTGCCCACCGCAAAGCCCAGCAGCTGGTTTAAGGAGAGCAGCCGTAAATCTTCCGGTTCCAGTATTCCAACCCCAAGATATTTGTGCCACAACCTCATGAGACTGAGGCATTGGCACATTATGTGAAGAGAGGTTTCTTCCCCTTCATGACATAATCTGCAAATGGGGTCGCCTATAATGCCGATCCTATGTAGGTGTTTGTTCAGGTGACAGTGGCCTGTTACGAGTCCTGTTAGGGTCTTGATTTGCTTCTTGTTAAACTTTAGGAGCTCTTGGAACTTTAGTAAGGGTTCCTCTGTATAAAGAGTTTAGCCTGCCTAGGTCCTTGTTGTGACGATCAGTTATGAGCGAATTGGGTTTTCACTCAATTCTTTATTTCTAGTTTTGCATTGCATTGGGGTATTCCGAGAACTGGTTCTGGTCCGAACGGGTGCCCATTACAGCCCTATCTGGCCAGCGAGTCCGCTAGTCCAGGACCTGACAACATACCCTTTCTATTGCTACAACAATTACCAGCCGATGGAAAAACACATCTACTCAGTGTTTATAATCAAATTTGAACTAAGCAGATTTTTCCTAAAAATTGGCTTCAAGGTTTCATAGTACCGATAGCAAAACCTTGAAAGGATGAAACAAATCCCTTAAATTATCGTCCTACTCCTATTTCTCTTACATGTACGATGTGTAAAGTGTGAGAAAATTATTAACAGAAGGTTAATGTGACACCTCGAGTCTAATACTTTCGCAAGCACCGATCAACAAACGACTGTATAGTTACTCTAGAAAGAGAGATCAACTTAGCCTTTGCCAACAAACAACACCTTTTAGCAAATTGTTTTGACCTCGAGAAAACCTACGGTATGATATCGAAACACAGAACAATTCAGATCCTAAGTGACTGAGGCATCACACGACTGATTCTTGATTTTATAATAAACTTCCTTTAACAACGACCTTTTCGAGTAAAACGAAATGGACTCAAATCTTCTACCTTTATGCAAAACAATGGTGTTCCTCAAGGATCAGTTGTCATCGTTGCTCTCTTTCTGATAGCTGTGAATGAAGAAACAAACTTTATTAAACAACCAATTAAAGCAACAATTTTTGAAGATGGTATGACCGTTCATGTCAGATGTAAGATTCTATTGTCAATTTGTTTCCTACTCCAAAATACAATTAATTAATTGAAGAGACGTTCCGAACGATCAGGATTTAAGTTTTTCCAATCGAAAACGAAATTTATACCCTTCCATCGTTTCCATAGGCAGATGAATAGCCCATAATTTCTTTTAAACGCCACCATTATTAACTACGTGGATAACATCAAAATCCTTGATATAAACTTCGACAGAAAACTGTCTTCGACACCACATCTCACATACCTAAAACATGAATGCAATCCAAGTCTAAACATATCGAATACGAATACGTATATCTTCCCATACTAATTGGCAAGCCGATACAAAAATTCTGCTTAATCTATACAAAGCAATTAATTATATGGTCAAAGATTGACTACGGCATCATCGCATACGCATCAGCAAAACCTCATACGCTTAAAATAATTGATTCGATCCATCATGCAGCAGTTAGAATGTCTATAGGAGCATTCCGAACCAGTCCAACTTTTAGTATTCTATGTGAGGCCGGAGAACCCCTCAGACATTAAAAGACAACAGCTTACCCTGCAATATGCCCTCAATATCTTTGCTCATTCCGAAAACCTTATCTTCTCCCGCCGTTTTAATGAACTTTTCCAATCTAAACCAAAATTATCCCCAACCTTCACTCACAGACTAAACAAATTACTAACAATTATAGTTAATTTTATTCAAGTTTCCAAACAAAAATTAGGCTATATACCACCTTGGGTATTAACTCCATTATCTGTTGATTTAACACTAACGGCTCTTCCAAAAAATGAAACAAAAACGGTAATATTTACAACAAAATTAAATGAAATGTGGAACAAGTAGGTACTATCAATTTGGAAAAATGTATACCGATGCTGTAAAGACAAACGATGGAGCAGGAGCTGCAGTTCTAACACTATCCCAGCAGTTCGAATTCAAACTTCCACCACTTAGCTACATTTTTACAGGAGAAGCAACTGGTATATTACAAGAAATAAAATTCGTGAAAGAACACAAAAATAATGAAAGTTTCTTATCCTTACCGACTCACTTAGTTCCATAAAAGCCATACAAGATGTATCATCTCCGAAGGAATAATCATTCTACTCGGATCAATAATTAAAAGTGAGCATAAATCTGTGGTGATAGTATGAATTACTTATCGGTACAAACGGTAACGAATTAGCTAACCGAATAGCCCATAAAGAATTTCAATCAACAGAGGCAACAAATATCAAATTAATTTTGCCAAACGATTTAAAATGTATGTGCACATAACATTGTTTAAATATGTGGCAAAACCAGTGGGCCAATCGCGACTTGCACTAAACTATCCACGATTTATATGACTTCACAATACTCTTGTCAAGTTTGGCAATTGTTTCATGCTTTACTATTACCATTCTTCAAAATTTAATATCACACTCATATATTTTACTACATACTTAACTATATATGATTACGATTAGTATTGTTTATCGAAATTAGTCGTAACCAATAGGCATTAAAAATATTTACGATATCTATTTAAACAGTATACCATCAGAGAAAAAGCGTTTTTGCATTGAAAAATGAAATCCCTACTTGTTGTAGCTGCTTTTTTGGTTTCCTATCTTGCTGCTACTAGGGATAGGTTCCGTAAGTATTTTAAACCTACATTTTTATAAATCCTCAAATAGGCTAATGTAGACTGATTACCAACTTCTTGAAATCGAACTAACACAACTCATAACGTACACCTCTGCTCTTAGAATGCGAACCTGGAGTTCCTTATAAAGAAAACGACTGTAACACTTGTGACTGTGTAGATGAAGAGTTGGTCTGTACACGGATGCTGTGGTAAATATTTTCAACATACTTTTTCTTGTATCTATTATACTGTGAAAAAACAAATCGTTTCTACTTTTAACAAACGGCTCACAGTTAATAGTACAAAGTAGACTTAATCGAATGTAGGAGTTTTTTCACGATACCATAATTATTCATTAAAATTCGATTAAATAATTGCCACCCTTATGTAAAATACATGGGGAGTGTCTTCATGGAGAACCTTTTAAAAAAAGTAGTCTACGTGAATAATATTGCACAACATTTGTAAAGAGTCCAAAGGAAAATCCATGTTGTGGTAATAGAACCTACAGGAACATTACCTAGACAATTTATATATTTTGCTTATATTTCCCTTTGGAATATATCCTGAAAATTGTTGCATTTATAATTTGTTACAAAATATCAGATTGTAAGACACCAAACCCCAAGATTCTTCCTTAAAATGTGCTGCTAAGAGAACTAACTTTGGAAATTGTGACAACCCCAGTAGCACAGTAAACTTGGGCCAATATTGGCTCCCGTATATTGGGTATATCTCCAAATGTAACGTTTTTTTATAGTGGTAATATACTGGCTAACAAGGTTGGGCCAATAAATCTAGTTACGTAAAATATCTGCAGAATGTATTGATCCCTTGTTGGTCGCTCTTGTTGGTTAGATATTGGCTGCCAAGGTATGACCAATATTATAATATCTAGTTAGGCAAAATATCTCCAAAGTTTATTGGCTTATTGTTGTTCACTATTGTTGATTATATATTGGCTACCACGGTATGGCCAATATATAAAATCTAGTTAGGTATAATATCTGCAAAATTTATTGGTCTATTGTTGGTTACTTTTGTTGTTTATATATTCGCTATCAAGGTATGGCCCATATGTAAAATCTACTTAGGTAAAACAACTGAAAAGTTTAGTGGTAGTTAGTTTGTTGGTCACCCTTTTTAGTAATATATTGGCGGCCAAAATATGTCCATATGTTATAAATATTTAAGAAATTGTGGCAAACTAAGTAGAAAACAATTTACCGCGAGTGGAATGCAAGGCATAATGTCAAACTTAGTACGTAATAAATAATAATCATATAAAAAATAGCATTAAAAAATGTGGTTCTTTAATTTCAGTTTTTCAATATTAAGTCTTCATACGCTTAATTACTTCGTTGCTATGGTAACCAACATTTGTTTTTAATTAAGGGTATGTTTTCATGCCTAGATTCAGCAACTGCTGTTTCTTTTTCTGGTAGTTTTGTTAGGATTACATATCAAAACTTTTGGTAGAAATATATATTGAAAAACATTAAATAGTAGGTACATAAAATCTTATACTACATTATTTTCATTCTATACTATCGCGGTTTTTCTCCTTTTGCGTCCTCCATCACGATCTTTCGCTGCACAAAAAGGCCTCCACCCTTTCCATAAATTGAGCATCGGTAATAGCTGGAACCCTTTTACGAATCGCGGCTGCAAAAAGAAAATATAAGTTAATATTTAAATTGCTATTTTTACTTAAATAGAAAAACACTTGACGCATTCACAATATTTGCTATAAGAAGATATACCTTTTTTCTTAAGTTTGCACACACGAAGAGTAGACATCTGTTTCTATAAATTATGCATAAAATAGCAATAATACATATACTAAATATAGTTTATACTTACTTGCAATAATAAACTATGAACACTTCCAACACAATTACTTACAGTCAGAAACTATAATTAATTTGTAGTATACTATAGTAAGAAAACGACTGTAGAATTAAACTGTTGTTTGACGAACACTGAACTGAACACTGAAAAATTGATATTTAAGTAAACTGACTAATCCTCCAACATGGCACAGGTAGCAAAACGTGCCCTTTCTTGTAAAAATGTCAGCGGCGTCGCCAGTAGTGATACTGTTTTAGGGTTCAAGGAACATTTACAACTAAAAATAATAGAAATTTACTTATTTCCTAAAATTTCGGGATTTTTTAAGGTGCTTTTGTTCTAGTCATTTTTATACAGCGGCACAGCGTTATTACCGAAATTTGTTGTTCTTCTTATTGATGAGACTTTTTAAGGAGGATGTGTTTGAAGCGCATTTATTATGGGTTTTTTCCGATACTAATTTTCTAGTGCTATTTCCGTTCTATTTTCGTGGCATTTTTTAAAATTCTTGTTGAAATTTTCTTCTGGTTAGAAGGTTTCAATCAAAATACTCTCCAGAAATATCGATTACGAATTAACAAAACAAAAATCACAACTTAATAGAGTAATAAAACAATTTAGATTATCATTTTATTTTTAATAATTTTACTATGCGTACTGAATTTGACAAGGTAGTTTAATTCTAAGAAGTAAAATCGAAAAAAGTAGGATGTATTTTAGTTCGTTTTTAGGTAACATCTGGTAACGCCCCTGGAACTAATACAACCATTGTCATTTGGGAAATTCTAAGACAAACTTCTTTTGCTTACGTTTTATCTAATATTACTAATCTCTTTGAAATTTCTATTATACGGTACCTACTGGTTTTCATTCATAGTTTTATGACGCGCACTCTTCTTGTATTTCTTTGCTATTCTTAATTTTATACTACACCAGGGAAGTTATAGAAATTTGAATGCAAATGCTGACTTTTACAAAGTCTGGAAATTTCCCTAATAGGCGAATGACGTCAGTTCCTTTTACTTAAGTACGGGCTTAGAAATACCACCAGTACAATGAAACTAAGACGGTTTACGATTTATGGCATTTCTGAACCTTTGTTATAAGTTTGAAAACTGCAATCTAATATGCCATATTATTTATACATGGTGTAGGAACTTTATCTGCATGTTTTTTCAAAAAATGTAAACATCGTTATTTACAAAAAATAGGTTAATCAACATGCGCAGCAAGCGTGAAAAGTCGACGAATACTTTAAAATATGCGTAAAAATGGCATAACACGTTCAGGTACAAAACATTTTGCGAGTACCTAAAAATGTCAGCTTAAACAGTATAGAAAATTCCATATTTTGCAGCAACCCGTACACATTACAAATTATTACAATTATTTTATGAAATATGCTCGTATGTACTTGACAAATTGAATTTTATTTATCGAAGTTAAGGCTATTACGAAAATGAGCTTAGAAGGTAAAAAGCGTTTCATGATTTTCTCGGAAACGGCTAAACCGATTGAAAATATAATTACTATATTAAAAAGAGTGTCTTATCCTAAATAAATAATTTATAAAACATATTTTTCTCTAAAATAATTAGGGGAGCTAATATATATATATATATATATATATATATACGCGATACAGTTCTCAACTAGCATAAGCCTGAATGACACCATTGCGCCCATCTACTCTGCTTACACAAACGATAGCCACGCGAGCATTTTTCATTATATACTATATATGGGGCCTGGCCAATACCGGTTTCTATACTATGCGTTATTTCATTATTGGTTAAATATTGGCATTAACTCCGAATTCCTATATTGGCTTCAACATATCCGTCTAATGCTGCGCCAACATGTTTAAATATATATTGTAAATGCATTACTGGTTTTACATTGGCGATATATCGTCTAGCCAATGTTGTTCTACTAC
>JABXWE010030217.1:0-19684 GCA_014611495.1 Limonius californicus
GTTTTCCATTAAGGATACAAAAAAATAGCATGTTTAACTCGTAAGAAAAGTGGTCTACTATCTCGTGAAAACTTAATTTACTCGCTAACGCTCGTAAATCAATCTGTTTCCACTCGATAGTAAACAACCACTTTTCTTTACTTGTCAAACAATCTACTATTTTCACAGTGAAATAGTATATTATTTTATATGGAGGAAAAGTGATACTTTTCATGACGCGCTCGTGTTTAACAGCCGAACGGAGTGAGGCTGGTAATAGAGAGCAAGTCATGAAAAGTAACTTTTCCTCCAAATAAAATATGCTGTTTTTTCTTCAAATGTCGACAAATTAATGCAAAAACGTCTCTTTTTGATAGTAATAATTGAGTTTTGAGTCTCGACCTAACGGTCTCGACTAAAACTAACATTCTCATGCGCCATTAAAAAAACACTCATTTTGCGCACTTAATACAAAAATAACTATTTATTAATACCTACTGTGACCCATCCGCGTATACAAATTTCATATTTTCCTGTCCGCGGTACCTTCTGGGTTGAGAAACACTGTTTTAATTTACCCTTTTAATAGTTTGTATTAATTGTAATATTAAGAGGCTACTGTGATAACTGAGCATCTAAATAACAAAGATACGCTATTGGAATTGGCTGCGAAATTAGCGGACATTGTGGTAAAACGATTAGAAGACAAATTCGACAAGGTTATTGAAAAATGTGAAGTGCTTCAAGCACGTGTTACAGTCCTTGAAGAGGAAAATTCAGAATTATCTAAGAGAATCGATCATTTGGAGCAATACAGTAGCCGTAATAATATTAGAATATTTGGAATAAAAGAAGAGAAAGGGGAAGCTGTCGAAAACGTGGTACTTGAGCTTTTAATGAAAACCTAGGGCTGCAAATTGAACCTGGAAATATAGACCGTTGTCATCGAGTTGGGGCCTTCAAAACACCAAACTTAAAACCATGTGGAAGAAAAAGTTAAAAGGGGCAAAAGTTGTCACTAAAGAAGACTTGACCAAATCAAGATTGGATATTCTCACATGTGCATCTGATCAGTTTGGTTTCCGTAACGTTTGGTCCAAGGACGGAGTGATTCACATTAATAAAGAAGGGAAAATTATAGCGGTAAAAACCATGCAAGACCTTGAGCGAGTAACCGATAAATGAGTACCTATACATATGCATATGTTGATAAATACGCGTGGGACACCGAATGGGCCATTGTTAATTTATTTGTTTGCAACAATTTAGTTTACCGGATTTCATTTATTTCTTTTTTACAGGTATTTGCGAGCAGTTAGCGTTTACGATTGCCTAGTCAGATGAAAACAAAAATTCTTCAAATATATTATCAAAATGTACGGGGACTTCGAACGAAAACGGGAGGTTTTTACGGGAACATGTGTGCGGCGGGATACGATGTGATAGCCTTATCAGAGACCTGGCTTGAACATAGTATATTCAATTCTGAGCTATTCAGTAATGATTACGACGTGTACAGATGTGATAGGAACTCGGAAATAACAGGTAAAATCAGAGGCGGTGGAGTTTTAATAGCTGTTTTGACAAAATCTAAATCTAAACTTCTCAATCTGGAAAATGTTGGCTTTGATTGTATTTGGGTATCTTTTAATATTCGCGGTGAAAAATACGCAATAAATGTAATATACATTGAGCCTCGCGCCACATTAGATGTCTATCAGCGATACTTTGAGATTGTTAGTGATTTTCCTGAAATCAATAAAAGTAATGTTATCATAGCGGGAGATTTTAATATACCTTTGATTACTGGAACGCAATTCAATCTTTCACATGGCAATGGAATCGCTAAATCACTTCAACAATTTTTAATCGTAAATAATCTTAATTCGTTTAATAGTATACCTAATATCAATGGAATAACGTTGGATTTAGTGTTGTCGAATTTTAATATAAACATTGAAAATTACGAACAGCCCTTAGTCCCAACAGATGTTTTTCATCCTGCACTTGTGCTATCATTTGAGTTCAAGGAGTGTTCCACAAACAATAAACCCAATCCAATTCTTTCTCCTTACAATTTTAAAAAGGCTAACTTTTTAAGGTTATATGAACTACTTAGAGACATGGATTGGAGTGTTATGAAGCATTAGACGTAACAGTACCTAAACTGAGTCAATATAATAAAAATAAATATCCCATTTCGTTCTCGGTGGAGGCAAAGAAATGATGAGGATAAAAGAGAATCATAGAGTACGTAATAGTAATTCAAATTACCACTGTCATGAATTTAAAAGACTGAGAGCACTTATAAAAAATATAATTGTGCGCGATTATAACATATATGTAGATGAAGTGCAGGATGGATTAATCACAGATGTGAACAATTTCTGGAATTTTATAAACAATGCTAAATCCAGTTGTAAATCTGTTAGTGAATACAAATATAATAATAGTAATTTTGATCAAGCTTCAGCGAAAGGTTTTGCTCCTTTTTTTTAATCTGTGTACGGAGACGAATCAAAATATGTAATTAACCCCGACTCAAACTTGCCAGAAATAAATTTAGATATATTAAGAATAAATAATGTGGCTGAAGATGAAGTGTTAAAAGCCCTAAAGCGATTAAAGCCAAAGAAATCCGCCGGTCGAAATAACATCCCCCCATACATTATTAAGGCATGTGCTGATAGTTTAGCGTATCCGCTTACACTAATTTTTAATTTGGCCCTAAAAACAAATCCTACATTTCCCAGCATATGGAAGATAGCAAAAGTGACGCCAGCCCACAAGTCAGGAAGTTTGCAAGATATTGAAAATTATCGTCCTATGTCTGTACTATCTGCTCCGGCAAAGGTTTTTGAACAAATTTTGTATAGCAAACTCTATGAACATGTTATACCGAATATTTGTCCTGACCAGCATGGGTTTCTTAAATTCAAATCTGTTTAGACAAATCTCGTAATGTTTTCAAATTATATTTGTGATGCTTTTGAAGCTCCCTTTCAGGTTGATGTAATTTTTACAGATTTCTCCAAGGCATTCGATCGAGTGAATCGTGATATGTTAAGTAAACTTCTAAAGTGTAATTTATCAAAACCCTTAATCCAACTTTTCACATCATATTTACAAAATCGATTGCAGTATGTCAGCATCCAAGGGAATTGCTCAGACAAATACAAAATGCCATCTGGGATGCCGCAAGGCAACCTGGGGCCTCTTTTGTTTTTAATTTTTGTTAATGATATAACCAAACAGATAAAACACAGTAAATGTGTGTTATTTGCAGACGATCTGAAAATCTTTAAAACTATATCTAATCTAAAGGATGCTAAGATGCTGCAAGATGACCTACAAGTACTTGTGAACTGGACTCATGATAATAAACTTTATTTCAATGCTGGAAAATGTAAAAAAATGTCGTTTACCCTAAAGAACAACGAACTCAAATTCTCCTACAGTCTCAATCATAAGAATCTCAAGGAAATTAATACAGTTTGCGATTTGGGGGTTACTTTTACCAAAACACTAAACTTTCAGAAGCACATTGACAATGTTATAAGTAATAGTATGAGAAACTTGGGATTTATAAAAAGACGTTGCACGGAATTTCGGAATATACACGCAATAATCACTCTGTTTAACTCCTTGGTGCGTTCAAAACTGGAATACTGTGTCGTAGTCTGGGATCCTGGTGGTGGTATGCAGAGTAGAAGCATTGAAACCGTTCAGAATTTATTTCTGAAATACTTATATTGCAAGAGGTATAACAGGTATCTCGGTTTTGAATCGTACCAACGAGTTAGACAAGAATTTAAGATTGTTAAGTTAGCTCAGACAGTGGCGGCTCGTGAGTTAAGAAAGAGGGTGGGCACAAGAAAAAACTTACCTATTTTATGTATATAAAATCCATTCTCCTATTTTTCGTGCTGGAAAAGACGTCTATGAGTAATTTCATCGGCCTCCAAAGCAATGAAATTTGCAGATTTAATTTTAATATTTCCTGCTTGTAAATTTGCAACATTGCATCTAGCAATTCGTTCTGAATAGTTTTTGAGACGCCTTTAAACACTTGTGAACCTTTCATATGTATTGCAAGCACAGCGTCTAATTCGGCAGCAAAGTTGATTAACCCTACATAAATTCCTGGATTTTCTGACCTTAATGTCTCATCGTGACCTCGCAACGCCAATTCAAAGGCGCCGCAAAATTTAATACACATAATTAACCGGCGCAAAATATGACGATTTTTTTCCACGTCTTCGTTGTACTTAATTTTATGTAGCAAATAAGCACCCTCTAGTTGTTCACGGATGTCTGCTTTGCCTAAAACACTAAAATCCATGCACGCATTCATGTGAGAAACGGAAGATTTGTGCTTCTTTGCCCTCTCTGCAATGTGTTTTATATCATTCACCCCTTGTTTATTCCACGCACTAACCTCTTTCTTAAAAATTAAGCACATAAAACAAAACAGTTTATTTGTTACTGAACATCCGCACATCCAATCTTTCGTCTTTGAATTCACATGCGCGATTGCGCGAAAACACAAAACACTGCGGTCGAAATTCAAACGTTGACTTTAAATGGGGAACAATCTGCTCGGTGCCCCATTCGCCTGGTATACGCGTATAGCGAAGATAACCGATAGGCAACTGAATCTTGTTCTACATAGGTACAAATCAGACCGTTCCCCGGAACATAGTTTTGAGCGCGTTAGCCGCACCCGTGGTGCGGAAGGAAAATTTGATACCATCGTTAAAATAATGAAATTAAAATAATGCACTGAATTACATGCGAATATCTTTCTGTGTTTATCTTGGTGGTTGGGTGGGCACGTGCCCTTGTGCCCTTTAGTAAAAGCCGCCACTGAGCTGAGGCGAATTATGCTGTGGAACATGTTTCTGTACAAATTATTAAATATGAAAACTAATTGTTCAGAATTATTAGCGCAAATTTCTTTTTATGTACCAGCTTACCGATCGAGAAGTCGTATACTTTTTCATATTCCCAATTCCAGAGTTAACCATAAGAAAAGGTCTCCAATTATTAAAGTATGTTCAATATTTAATGTAATTAACGCTAATTATCAGTTAGATTTATTCTCAATGACGGAAAAAAACTTCAACGCAACATTAATGGCAATTCTAAGTAATTCTGACATAGTATTCTTGGGCGCTTGACTGCTCTACGTTAGCTTTAGGTATGTAGGCATTATAAGCCAATGTCAAATATTGAAATACTTTTACTTTAAGGGAACATTGTAATTAGGCGGTGCCTGTTTTGTTCTTAATTAAATAAATAATAGTCAGGCACAAAAGAAATAAAAAAGGCACAAGATAGTGCAGACTGGAGAAATCTTGGGGAGATCTATGTCCAAAGATGGACAAGTGATAAGTTTTGTATACCACAGTGACCCATAAAAAGAAGGCAAATGGGGTAAATCTGAAGATCTTGGGGGGCCATTCTATTTTTTAGAAATGAATCGCGTAAAAAAAAGGTTTGCTACTGTTAAATGTTTTGTAAGAGCTTTTCAATGAGGTAAGTATCACAAACTGGTTGTTGCCATTTAGAATTTTGTTGCTAGGATAGCTAGTCTAGAAATGGCAACTGAATGGAGGTTAAATTATGAGTCATGATGGTGCCTTCTCCCTACTGTAGAAACGGTTTCTAGGAATTATTAATATCTGTTTTACTTCCAAAGATATAACGCATTGTACGTTTTCAAATTAACCCCTTGTATAAGTACCTCGAAAGTCATTCAAAATAAAACTACAGAAAGTAAGTTATATCAAGTAAATTGATTTATTGAAGTATTTGTGTAATACAAGCGACACAACATAAGTATAGTTGAAGCAAGTAAGTTTTAATTCGTGTGCAGTGAATATCCTTCGATCAGAACAAATAAATAAACAATTCTTTTCTACTACAGCTTGTATAGGAAGCACAACTTTTACTTGTATAGTACGTGTCACAATACTTTTCTTTGTAAAACGCTCATCATGATTAAATAAATTAACATAAACTGCTCAATACAAAAATTAAAATAGAAGTAGAATGTAAATCTCGAATTTAGTTTTCTTTTAGAAGGTATAAAATTATTGTGACACAAACTTTACACTGGGGTTGCAGTAACATATAATCATTTAGATTTCTTACAACAGAACTTAAACATTATTTTGTGGTTAACACTATAACAGAATACTGAAATTCAAGTTTCAAGTGGCACAGTAAACCTCACAGTGTAAATAAAAGTTTGTACAATGTGATGTTTAAGATAGGCACACAATATTGCAAAATCGGCATTTGGCTTGTTTAATTTAGTGAGAAACTGAAGATAAAAATATCCCATTATATTCTTTCTGTCACTAAATTAAATAAACTTAATCTTTCATTATTAAAACAGAAGTATAATGCGGGCACAGACTTCACTTCATTATCCTGCACGCCGTCTACAGTAATTATCAGTATCTATAGCAAAATGCAAAATCTAAATTACCAGTACATTATTAGTTATTATCAATTTTATATAAATACAATCACAGTAACAAACGGGAACCAATTTTTTAAATAATTTTTAAGTGAATTATTACGATGTACATCGATTCAATACAAATTAGTAAAATGTTGATTATTAATAACTTACAGAAGTTACAGTTATCAATCTATTAAAACACTCAGTCTTTCTTCAAACTTCAATTAAAAAAAATGTATTTCCCCCCCCCCCACAGATTTCGACAAGACTGAGTATTTTGATCCCACATAATCATTGGATTTGGTACAAAATCTGATTATTAATACCAACAACATGATGCACTTAAGGCATCGTTAACGTTAACTTTAATACAGTACAAACTTGATTAGTATGAGAAATGAAATCTGACGAAAAATGTACAAGAATTTAGACGACATCAAGTTTGTATTATTTTTGAATTTTCACTAACGCTGTTATCCAATGTCTTACACTTCCTAAAGATACCGGTCCTAAAAATACTTACACAGTGTCACAATTATCAGTACTGTCCCAAAAGAATGGAACTATTTTTCAAAACCTTCTTCCGCATTGAAGAAACTCATAGCACACAAAGTGGGCACGCATTCACTCCTATTAAAACTACAACACATTCATAGATAAATAACTTCACAGATTGAATACACGAGTGAGCGAAATGTCTTACACTCATGAATCTAAAAGCATTCAGCAGATTATATTATAACTTCTACATTATATTACTATTTAAAGTGTGGCATAAGCCTGCGCACATAACCGAACCTTAACTACTTTTTTATTATACATAACGAAAACAATAATATTCTCAAACATGATCATACGTATACCAAATGCTTGTGTTATTTACACAATAAAACATATTCTTAGAATAAAAAACAACAAACAAATGAAGAAAAAACTACAATTGAACAAGTACACCCAAGTTATCTCGAGAGTGCTAAAAAGTACAACTACCTTCTATGACCACATCTACCCTAAATAATATATTATATATGTACAAAAAGGAACGAAAACTTGCGCTACACTTTCTAAATTTATAATAAATATCATTTTTGGCGCTTCAAATAAACGAAACTCTCTCATTTTAAGTAACAAAATAAAAACGTCATGATTTGAAATCTTACATAATAAAGCTATCAAGGAACACACAGAAGATTCGGATAACTATGTTATTACCTAAAACATCATTTCAAGTTTAATTTTTCTATTAGTTTCTTTGCACTATATCAAAAGTTCATTATCCAAACATTAAAAATACTGATACCTTTTTTCAACAGAACTGTTTGCCCAATGAATTATTTTTTTGTAGCAAGTCTGTTCAATTTTTATTTTATGCATCTGTTTAGTTTAAATTTAACTAATTTTCTAATAAAGTTTGCTATAATTAGTGATGCACCCCAGAGTTTTTGCAGTGTTTTGTTCAGCGACTTTTCACCTATTGGGTTAATATAAATGAATTTAACAACCTATTATTAGCCACCATTAAAAACAATCCGAAAATAAAATAATTAAGCTCGCGCAGCTACATCATAGGCCCTGGAACAGCTGACCAAGAGAAAAACCTTCTTATATGGTATAAAAATACTTTTTCAATGTGAACTGTAATAAAAATTATCAGTAAAATTATCTGCTAATCATGTTTAAAATTTAACTACTGTGAACGTTTGCCGCATGGCCATATATACCAGTCTGAGCTTTTGTTTATGTTCGTCTCCCTATCAGCTGGATGGCTTGTGATGTCAGCTTTCTGAGCTTTATGCAACGTTACACAAAAGATTAAATTCTCAAATTCGAATTGCTGAACTTGATAAAAACAGTAATACACATTACTTCAAAGGAACAAAACATTTGTTCTAATGTTTATTTAGCAACAAGACGGTATATTGTTATAATCAAAGCCTGTAAGTTATTTAAAAGGGGAATCCCCCAAAGCGACGAATATTTATTAAAAGTTCGAGATATTTATAAAAGTGGCGATTTTTCACTTCTGCCACTGCAGTCCCAAACAATGTTTATGTTTTCTCTCCAGCGCGGTGCAACAAAGAGAACTACGTCCCTGACAATAGAACAAATTTTTGTTTGGTGCGCGTTAATAAAAAAAAAACCTAAGAGAAGTGTTTAGTAATGTCGCTTTGATGGATATAGGAGGCGGTTCTCAAGTTACACATCGACAAAATTTTGGAAGCATTAACAAAAGTCGACGATTTACCTAAAAACAACACGTTTCTGCCCTTTGGACCCAAGGTTTTTGTCTCTATATCAAAAAATTACACCTGCGTTAAAAATAATTACTAAAAATATTGAGTTTTCCACACATTTTTCATAATAGATTATAATTATTTAATTTTGTTGTTATGTAATTTTTTAATTACTAATTTTTACAGATTCCGATCAAAATCAAATGATTTGTTACAACTGTAAACAAACTGTACGCTAGGCCATACAATTTACCAAAGAAAATTGTACTTTATGTAGAATATCAACAGACCATGTTTTGGTAATAAAATTTTTCTTGGAGTTTGTTGCGAAATTGAGTTACCGTCCGATTATACACTTTGGAATAGTTACTTATTCTGATAATAGCATTGTTTCTCCTGAATTAAAAGCTGATAGTCGATATTACAAGTCTTGTTTCAGAATTGAAATTAATTCATCGTGATCTTTGGCTAATTTTAAAAGGGGTTTTCGTGCATCTTATCTACAATTATGTTCTTACATTTTTCTTAAAGAAACAGCCAAAAAAAAAAGGAGTTAAGGTGCATACAGTGGTCTCAAACTACGCGTCGCAATGCCCTGGGCGCCGCTGTGATATCACAGGCGTACGTAAACGGCGAAATTGTTTTACCACATAAATAGTTGTTTGGGCCTAACCGCCTAATAAACTGGACTGTTAGGCATTTCTATTAGCCCAATGACGCCGTGAAAAGTTTCTGAAACACTAAGAGCGCCATCGACCGACCCAGTTTGGGAACCACCGAGTTAGGAACATTCTTTTCCAGTAATACACAAATTTAATAAATGAAATTCTGCTATTAGATATTTTAGAAATGTATCCAAACTAAAAATGCATGGCAAACACTGTACCTGAATGTTAGAAGATAACCCGTTAGCAAAAACATATGGCGATTGCTATTTAATGAAAAGATTTTTAATTTATAATGAAATAGCACACACGAAAAAAATTAAATTTCAATCCACCAAACTCAAAAATCCAATGTTTTACAATCACTAACTATAACGCGTATTTTATATGTACCTTTAGATGCAATTCCCTCCACAACAGATTCAGACTCCGAATAAGATATTTACAAAATTATTTCCAACATCAATAAAAGGCCAACCGAATTTGTTCCTAAAATTACTAGATTCCCCTAATTAACACTGTAACCCGACTATTCTGTGTATTCCCAGCTTAATTACATGTGGTGGCTAGTAGAGTTCTGCCTATAAAAACTAGTTAGTGTACGAGATTCATACCTAAGAGATAGGAATGCAGTCAGCCCTCCACTAGACGAACCCTTAAAACTAGTGGCGCGCTCGCACGCCCAACGTCATCTACATTTGCTATAGTGGCACCTAGGGCCACTACCTATTCGCTACAGGATTTGGTGTAAAGGTTGGGGTGTGATCACGATGCCTGTTTTACAACTATGACGCCCGGCCGCGACTGCTGCTGTAACTGTATAGACGGCGGGTGGAACTCCAGGAACTGGTTCATCTCCACTTTCAGAACCCGTTCAGGAGTCCGTGTTGTGGTTAGTGCAAGGGGCACTTCTTGTGTGTGTTGGGGTTCTTCGGCAAACATATGATCGCCCTCTAAATGGCGGATGGCTTCTACGATGGTTTCTAGGTTTTGGCGGGATGTGTTGGCAACATATAAACGACTGGGTGCATTTTCTTCATGCGGGGTGTTCGGCGACGGTAGACGCTCTACTTCAACCTTGGGTTCGGCCTTTATGGCGGCTTCCAGAACTGACGGTAGCCTTTGTTCTGGAGAAGGTTGAGGGCTGGGGGTGCGGGATGGAGGGGGCGAACATACTACTGTTTGCGTATGTCCTACAGGTGGAAGGCTATCTGCAGTAACAACCTGTAAAAAAAAAGATAATGGGTTACGACAAAAATTATCAAGAGTCTTAGATTTATTTAAATCGTGAACCAAATAATGCAATATAGTGAAATATCCCGTAACGAATAGTTTTGGCAGTCCGCATTTTGTACAACAGAAAAAATATCCACCTCTTTCTCTTTATATGTGGCATATGTCTCCTTGAACTTAACGCTTTAACGTTTTCGAATTTCGTAACATGTCCCTGGTTCATGATAGTGCTGCGTTTGCATTTTGATATTAATTTTATACCCATTGTTACTGTCGACTGCTGCGTAAGGCAGAAAAAGAGTGTTATTGTTATAAACGAAACTGAACTTCCTAAATGAAATAGTTGCCGCCACAGTATTGGCACGAAGGCAAAACAATTTGCTGTTTGAAACACGCACAAAAATAAAGGTGAAGTTAGAACGCAACTAAATCTTTTGATGTCTTTTGTATTAACCGTGGAAGGGTCTTGAATTTCAACAAGCTGAAGAATGAAAAATTTACCGGCCATACAGTTTTTTACAAAGTAAAAGCGAAATCACAGTAAGATATCTGCAGGTAGACCGAAACAAAAACATCAACGGGGACAATACAAAAACCAAACAGCACATAGAATAAAGAAGCAAACAGAACAAAAATTCTGAATTAGTTCCACGAAATTTGTAAGAAGCAATCAGTAAAGTGGCCCAAAGAACGTAACGACAGGAAGGAAGAAATGTAAAATATACACAGCAAAAAATGCAACAAACAGATTCTATAGACAATGGGCAGGAAAGGCGACCGATTTTTCAATAGTGGAGGATAGAGTGCAGCGTTCGAAACAGATTTTTATTAACTCAAAATATACGATAAGACAGATCGTCATCATCATTGACAGCCTTTTCATCCCATTGCTGGGCATCGGCCTCTTCTCCGCCACGTGTTTCTCCTCAGCGCTATGGTAGAAACACTGGGGACCTACAGTTTAACATCGAATCCGAACGACAGAAATTCCAGGGAACGTTTTTAACATTAAGTTCCCACGGTTGCAAGCCGGATTAGCAAATTGTGTGTGGTGGGTTGCAGACAAGATTTTCTTATAAATCTGCATAGTACCTACTGTTTAGGTTTCGAATCCAAGCCAGAATCGACGTTTTATTCAGAAAGCGAGCGCTCTACCAACTGAGCTACCACCACACAAGATAATTTATAGTCAAGTTTTATTATATAATAGTAAGAATGAGCATTGAGAGAATAAAAGGTCAATAAAGGAAATCGTCGGGTAAGATTAGGTAAAAAAAAACGTCGCAAAGAAGACTATGTCAAGTTTAGCTAGAAGTGACATTATAATAGCAATGGGATATTGCAATGCAAAGATGAAGAGAGAAGAAGTATGTAGACCACCAATACGAAGATTCAGTAAATATGTGGACAACAACAATAAAGGAAAAAGATTGAAAGACTTCACACTTGAAAAGAAACGTCTAATAAATAGCAGCAAATTTACAAGGAGGCATGGACTGGAAAAATGGTGTACCAAAGTGACCATGTGATGGTACAAGAAAACCGTATTAGTCGATATGGGTCCTACGACCTCCTCCTCGTAAGATTTCAAATGAGACAACAATGAACAGAAAGAAGTACAATTAACCTATTAATAACCGAAAATAAATATGCTATATCAGATCTACAAGTAGAAGGAATACAAGAGAGGCACAGTGAAGAGATATGCCATATTTGAACAGACAAAAGCAGCAACTACCTTGAAGAAAACTGAAAAAAACTAGAAGACGTAGTATTGATAACAACACAACATACGTTAAAAAGGATAAAGAAACAAGGGTGGTTTAATGAAGAAAGAAATGAAGCATATCAGAAGTTCTGATAAGAAATACAAACAAAAACAGAACGTTCTATCAAGAACAAAGAAGAAAATTGAGGCAAATATGCAGCAAAAGGAAACTACAAAGGAAGATAATTAGAAGAAAAACATATTAGAAAGCTTATCAAAAGACAAATACGGCCAAAACTTGAGAAGGCAGCCCGTTTGGCAACATCAAGGAAAATATTGAGGGATGGCAAGAGTTATTTCAAAGTACGCTAAAGGTGGGAAAAGAAACGAACGGCGAAGAAAAGGTATCTAAACAGGAAACGAATTGCAAAGAAGTATGACCATGACCAAGATGTGTCAAATAGTAGGTACAAACATTCCAACATATCATCAGTAATAAACAATAGTGCAATATGTCTAGTAAAACGTAGGTGATGAACAAATCAGATAACAAAACTTCGAAATGTGGACGAAGAAAATACCTAGTACAATGTGGAGGGCAACGAACTGAATAAAGATGGGAAAGGAAGACAGTCACGAAGTTCTACAACTTTATGGAATACTAAATACAACAAAAAATGGTTGGGCCGCATAGTAAATAGTAATAATGGTACTACGAAGAGAACTTATAGAAATGCAATGAACGGGAAGGCTTGGCAGACGTTGGCCAGACGCAGTAAAAAATTTGGAAGAAATGGCGAGACAGATTGTACAGAAAAACTCAAGAATAGACAACAGTAGAACGAAGCCGCTTGAAAGGCTTGCTGATGCTCATAGCATGTAACGAATTTATGCATATTAAGAGCTTTTTTTAACAGCTATTGTTAGAAGAACAACGATAAAATCACAAATTCGTCAAGCAATAAATCAATTCTTTTCGATCGTCAGCTTAAGTTTTCATTTATGCTGAAACGCGTGGTATTTAAGGAGATACCCGTAAACTACCAATATTCAATAACTTCATATTCTCGTGGTGGACATTATTTTTAACCTGTGACTGTTTGTATGACATTTCACTTTATTGGATTTTAAAAACCCTTTTGGTGGCAGTGTTGGGGTTTATCTACATAGCAAAATATGTACTAACCTGTAGTGCGATATCTTCCGTTTCTTCTGTGGCGGACAACTGATAAATTTGTTGTTGGTAAAGCTGGCTTTCCAGCTGCCGTATTTGTTCTTCTAGAACTACACGGAGGCCACGTTCACGATCCAATTGTCGTCGCAATTCGGACGGACTCTCAGATGGTTCAACAACAGCCACAGACATAATACCAACGGGTTCTGGAGTTAGGGTATCTAAACAGTCCTCTGTGGTGGGTTCGGTGATGGTGGGCAAAATAACTTCGGTTTTGCGTTTCTTCGGGGGGAGCTCTCCAACTTCATGTTGTTGCTGGTTTACCAGCCTTTTCAACTGGCAGTTCTGTGACAATAGTCGAGTCTTCTCTTGTTCCAATGAATATATGTATTCTGCTGTTTGTTGAAGGATGGCGGCCTGGAATACAAAATAAAAGTTTAACCATGGGGAACTCCAGATAGCAATATTAAATGGAGAAACCACCTAGTTGGGAGCCAGATAAGAGAAATATGGGTTGGATTATTCACGATTGGGAAAGTAACTCCTGGAAGAAAAATCCCCTTCCAGAAATATTCTACAATGATCAGTGGGAAGAAGTTACATATGGTGACCTAATTTCCTTGGGCTTGAAGGATGTCCGTATTAATATTTATGTGAGCGGAAAACTATTTGTACCTATATTTTTTGGAATATATAAATATAATGGACACAGCTTATATTTCGTTTTACATTCGTTTACCAACAATTCATTAAAAAATGACTATTGAAAAATGTTGATATAATAATATTTCCATTATTCATAATATATAAAAAGTATGCTTTCAATTAATATTTTTCATGCCTGTATTTTTTTTGTTGAGTTGTAGCTCGGAGAACAAACAACAATAAGTTTCCAGAACGATCAGCTTTTCACCTGATGCTTTTTTCTCGGATTCTTGATTTAATGTTTGTGGGAGTGCTAACCATAGCATCAAACCAATTTTATTTAGCAAGTAGTACAAATCTTTTTGTTAAAAACAAGAAGACGAAAATAAGTACAAGAAGAAAGCATTTAATGTTCTTTGGTATTTCACTGATTTCGCAGACGAAGAATGACCTGATTTTTAAACGAGCTTGAAGTTTCGCAAACTAATTGTGGGTCGTAAGCACCATAATTTTCATTTCAATTATCTCTTTCCAGACAGAGTTTAATAATACCATGAATTATTAATACAAACGGCGCAATAACCCTTTATGTAACAACAAAGAATTTAACGAATTCGTAGATTGGAGAGATTACGTTGCTTGTAATTTGCACTTAGCAAAAACCTGTATGGTAAGTTTATATTCTATAAATAGCCTGAATAGAGTGGCCTGACCGTAACGTGCTGCTACGTTCTGCTTCTTTGGAATGTTGAACTACCTATTTTCTCTTTTGAGTGTACAGGACATAACCTGGGTTTACCTTACCAGCAGTAAGACCTCCTCGTCGCCGCACACTTGCATTTTGCCAATGAATTCTTAGAACAATTAGTGCGGGATTTTGCATCGAGGCTTCAATAGCACGGGAACTCAAATGAGCGAATGTCATTTATTCACTTTGAAATTCATTAGCATGGTGAAGCCAGCGTTGATAATATTACCTACTTTTAATGAAATTTCATATTATAAACAACTCATTAATGATAAGAAACTCGCAGAACACGAGATAACTCATTTTCGTGAGTCAAACTCTTTGGTTTATCAAAAATTTGGAGATTCCGGGTAGAAATACGATAACCATGGAGAACTCTCAAACCTTAGCAATATGCACTTTTCAAGAAGTAATAATTTTGAGGCACACAAAAACAACAAAAAAATGGTGGAAATATAAATGTAATATCAAGTACCCACTTCATGATCTCATGATATGTTTGGTTCTGTACTGATAATTTCAAAGAAGAAACACCTAAAATTAAGGATCTTTTAACTATAACAGCACAACAGTAAAAGAATTTAAAAAGTTTATAGAATGAGCCCAGACAGGTTTCTTAGTGTTAAATTATTTAGACTACAGATTGGTTAAAAATAAAATGCACGCCGCTTATTGGAATAACGATAATGTTATCATTCGGGTATTGTTATCACTTTCGCCAAAGACAAGAAAAACGTCGTTTATAGCAAACAAGATCTTATGTTATCAAGTTTTTGTTAGTATTGTTTTCTTCCACGAATAATAGCCTTGCTTGCTTGCATTCTTTTGTTTATATTCAAGCTCTCTCTCTCTCTCTCTCTCTCGTAAATTAACAGCCTGCAAGCTGGTTGGCAGCAGCTAACTCAGTTCTAGTCTAACCCTTTGCAATAGCTGACCTAAAAACAGAGTAGTGATCTTAGCCCAAAAGAAACAAATAAACGTTTAGAACAGATGAGTTGCCGAAAATAATCCAGTAGAGGAGAGTTAAACATTTCGCATCCAGTTTCGTGTTGAAATGAAAGACGTTGCAAAGCAAAATGGCAATTTAAACACTAATACCCGTGAACATGATACACGTTGATGCATTAGAAAGTGGAAGAATTTGCGAAGAAACGAGAAAGGAAAAGAACATTTTGTTGCAGCGAAAGGATGGTTTCACCGTTTATTATTATCAAAATATTCCGTTTCAAAATGCACGAATTATGGCCTGCAATAGGTATAGGTATTGGTATTGCCCATAAACAAACAACCTTTCGGTATATGCAATATTCCATTGCTTTTATGCGAGACCATAGTAGTTACTAAACCATATGTACGTGGCCAATAGCAATAATGTTGCACGCTGCTAGTTGCATGTTATTGCTTCAGTGTGAGAAGCCCACACTACAAGTTATTTCGGGTTGCACTAAGTAAAAGCTAAACCGGATTATTAAATCTGGTTAAAATTGCTAGATCACTACATGCACTTATATCGAACTATCTTCAATGAGACCTTAAGTCCTTTCTTTTAAAACCAGGGAGCAAGAAAAATGGTGGCTGCTACTTACAGGACATGTAGCATTCATGAAAAGAAAACAGTGTATTCAAACCGCTTCGTTATGGACTGGCAATTAAAATTCCTAAGTGTCTACAATGCAAATACCCACACATTTTTATTTGCGATACTAAACATAAAAATAACATATAGTTATGGGTATTTTTATTTCTTATTCAAGTATGTACATGAAATGCTCATCTATACTTTTCATGCTACGGCCATTTTACAGATAATATTGATTCGATTAGGATCTCAATGAAGTGCTAAATTGGTCGAAACTGTTGTCTATCCCACAAAAATGAATTGCTACCCCACTAAATAAACCCAGTACATACATTAAATGTTGACACTAGGAGATCCTATTATAGATTACACTATAATTTTAAAAAAATTACACGCCAACAGAACAAATGTATTAACCTTGGCGCCCAAAAAGAATTCGGAAGGGGCCCACAAAAAACGTTAAATTAAAAAATTTAATAATTTTTGAGGGAGCTTACAGTTTTGCCCTAGAATCCAAATTTCAATTTTAAGAACAAGACACTGACAAAGAATTTCTTAAATTCTTTTTAAATATGTCTCCTGTGTAACATACCAATTGCATCCTGAGTTATTGTTCGAATTTGCATTGCTATTATTATGAAACTACAAATAATATTAAAGTTAATCGGACGTCAAACAATATTCTGCATCTTTGTTTGTGATTGATCACTTCACAAACATTTTTAAATAGAAGGGGAGGTTTCATCTTCCAATACACCTCAGCTTACAATCCTGTATTTATCTGTTATTATGACACGCTTATCACTTTACACTTAAGTGATACAAAATTGTAGAAGGACCGAATTGCAGAGAATGAAAATTATGTTATAGACAAGTAATTCATCCTGAAACCATACATGGCTTACATTGAATGATTTTTTTACCTTTGCTACACCATCCTGAATTGGAATTGGACTTTGGAAATACATTTAAACTTGAACCTATTTATGGTACCCACGTCTTCCAACTCATTACTCCTTAAGAGGGCTATTCATTTCTGAGATTTGCAATTTGAATTTCTTCGCAGACTGAGTAATTTATCTAATTTAATTCAAAATAAGTTTTAACAAAGCACTGGTAATTAGAGTGTAACCAATCCAAACTAACTTATACCAAGCTAACCTAGCCTAATTTACACCGGTATAATCAAACTGAAAGCATCTTTACGTAACCTCCGCCAATTCTATCAAAACTAACATATCCTAATTCATTTCTACCCAAACTAACCTATCATTTGCTAATTCTACCAAAACTAACCTAACCTCTGTCAATACTACTAAAACTAATGTAACCTAAGACAACTCTACTAAAACGAACCTACCCTAAGTCATTTCTACCAAAACCAACCTCACATCTGCCAATTCTACCAAAACTAACACAATTCTACTAAAACTAATATACCCTAAGTAATTTCTCTCAAAACTAACCGAACATCTGCCAATTCTACCAAAACTAACCTAACCTCTGCCAAAACTACTAAAACTAACCTAACCTAAGACAACTCTACTAAAACTAACCTACCCCAAGTCATTTGTATCAAAACCTACCTCACATCTGCCACTTCTACCAAAACTAACACAATTCTACTCAAACTAACATACCCTAAGTAATTTCTCCCAAAACTAACCTAACATCTGCCAATTCTACCAAAACTAACCTAACCTGTGCCAATACTACTACAACTACCCTAACCTAAGACAACTCTACTAGAACTAACCTACCCTAAGTCATTCCTACCAAAACTAATCTCACATCTGCCAATTCTACCAAAATTAACACAATTCTACTAAAACTAACATACCCTAAGTAATTTCTCCCAAAACTAACCGAACATCTGCCAATTCTACCAAAACTAACCTAACCTCTGCCAAAACTACTAAAACTAACCTAACCTAAGACAACTCTACTAAAACTAACCTACCCCAAGTCATTTGTATCAAAACCTACCTCACATCTGCCACTTCTACCAAAACTAACACAATTCTACTCAAACTAACATACCCTAAGTAATTTCTCCCAAAACTAACCTAACATCTGCCAATTCTACCAAAACTAACCTAACCTGTGCCAATACTACTACAACTACCCTAACCTAAGACAACTCTACTAGAACTAACCTACCCTAAGTCATTCCTACCAAAACTAATCTCACATCTGCCAATTCTACCAAAATTAACACAATTCTACTAAAACTAACATACCCTAAGTAATTTCTCCCAAAACTAACCTAACATCTGCCAATTCTACCAAAACTAACTACCCTATGTCATTTCTACCAAAACTAACCTAACATCTGCCAATTCTACCAAAACTAACGTAACCTCTGCCAATACTACTAAAACTACCGTAACCTAAGACAACTCTACTAGAACTAACCTACCCTAAGTCATTTCTACCAAAACTAACCTCACATCTGCCAATTCTACCAAAACTAATACAATTCTACTAAAACTAACATACCCTAAGTAATTTCTCCCAAAACTAACCTAACATCTGCCAATTCTACCAAAACTAACCTAACCTCTGCCAATACTACTACAACTACCCTAACCTAAGACAACTCTACTAGAACTAACCTACCCTAAGTCATTCCTACCAAAACTAATCTCACATCTGCCAATTCTACCAAAATTAACACAATTCTACTAAAACTAACATACCCTAAGTAATTTCTCCCAAAACTAACCTAACATCTGCCAATTCTACCAAAACTAACTACCCTATGTCATTTCTACCAAAACTAACCTAACATCTGCCAATTCTACCAAAACTAACGTAACCTCTGCCAATACTACTAAAACTACCGTAACCTAAGACAACTCTACTAGAACTAACCTACCCTAAGTCATTTCTACCAAAACTAACCTCACATCTGCCAATTCTACCAAAACTAATACAATTCTACTAAAACTAACATACCCTAAGTAATTTCTCCCAAAACTAACCTAACATCTGCCAATTCTACCAAAACTAACCTAACCTCTGCCAATACTACTAAAACTAACCTAACCTAAGACAACCCTACTAAAACTAACCTACCGTATATCATTTCTACCAAAACTAACCCAACATCTACCAATCCTACCAAAACTAACACAATTCTACTAAAACTAACCTACCCTAAGTCATTTCTTCCAAAACTAACCTAATATCTGCCAATTCTACCAAAACTAACCTAGCATCTGCTAATTCTACCAAAACTAACCTA
>JABXWE010030245.1:0-22366 GCA_014611495.1 Limonius californicus
TAAAGAAAAGTAACTAAGCGCAAGTTCAGTTATTTATACAAAAATCCAACCAGGTAAAATTATAATAATCGTAGTAAAACATAATTAGCTACATTTATAATTCCAATGGACGTATAAGGAATTAATTAGTTACACATTACACTTAGCAAAATTTTCTAAATACAGTTGAATTACAATTTGGCACTTAGTAATTTAATGAGCTGCAATAATTATGAAGGATTTGTAAGAAAATCCGATTAACAAAGACAGACTCTATTAATTTTTACCAACTTAAATAATCATTTTCTTGAAGTGTTAAATTACTAGAAATTCCAAACAAAGCAGTGACCAGAGAAAAAGTGGTTATAGACTTTATCCAACATAAATATATCATTCCGAAAACAATGTATTGCAAAATTAATACTCTTCTTCTTGACGGATATGGATACACGTTGGCCGTTCAGAAATTCAATATTGTAGGCTGTTTTTATTTGGTAAATATGCAAAACAAATAGATTTCTCTAATTAGTTCTGAAATACTCTATTACTTTTCCCGTTACACTTACTTTAGCGAAAAAAGTAATTAATTACATTTACCACTAATCAAATAATAATTAACTCTAGTTACTATTAATTGGAATAAATTTGTAAATTAATTCTATTAGAACTACATCAATGCTTACAGAAATTTACTAAATAGTGAAGATACGATATACAACAAGCAGTAGGTAGGGAGACTATTGTTACAGAAAGCTCAAGACAAAGAATGGAAGAGACTAGGGAAGATCTAAGACCAAGAGTGGATTAATATGGGGTTTAATATAAAAGAAGAAAACGAAGAAGACTATCGTAATTGTAATTACGAGGCTTGTTCAACTGAAACCCATTTTTGATCAACTTAGAGCCTTGAAAACAAATTAAATAGTTTAAATGATGTTCGTTAATATTAGTACAGTGTTTGTAAGCAACACATTAATAAGTTTCGGGCATTTGATTCTGACTTTTAAAACTTCGATTTTGTAATGGCGTTTCTTGTTGCAAATCCGCCCAACTTTCAGCAGCGTGCGGGTGAGGGCTGAGGGTGTGCAGCCATTGCAGCTTCATACGCGAATGCAAGCAGTTTATGGAAATGCATGTATTGCGTACCCAGGTGTGAAGGAATGGTGCCGAAAATTTAAGAATAGAAAAGAGGGGACTATGGTGGACCATAGACCAGTTGCACGGTATACTGCAATAACAGAAAATAATATGGCATGTGTGGAAGGCTTTCTTAGAGAAAATCGTCGATTTTCAATTAGAGACATATCAGAAATTGTTGGTGCGAGTACAATATCTATCCATAGTATTGTTCGTAATCTGGGTTACAGCTAAGTTTGTTCGCAATGGAATCCTCGTCTCTTTTCTAATGAACAAAAATGCTTGCGAATGGGCTTATCTTTAACACCTCACAGAGTATAGGCAAAATGGTGATGACTTTCTTCTGTCAGTTGCTGGTGACGAAACTTGGTTCCATTACTACGAGTCTTCCAGTAAGTTATCGTCGATGCATTGGAAACATTCAAGTTCCCCACCACCGAAGAAGTTTAAAGGGCAATCTTCTGCAGGCAAGGTGATCTATTTTCAACCACGAAGCACTCATGTTGATAGAGTTTAAGGAACTTGGAGTAAATGTCAACGCAAATCTGTACAATGAAACTTTGAACAAACTTCATCAAGCAATAAGACGGAAACGTCCAGGATAACTTGCGCGTGGGGTCATTTTGCTGCACGACAATGCTAGGCCTCAAGTTGCTAATGTAGTTAAAGAAAATCTTCAACGAAAGATATCGAGGGTTTTAGAGCATCCACCCTATAGCTCGGAATTATTTCCTTGCGATTTCCATATTTTTGACCGCCGAAGAAGGCGATGAAAGTCGGCATTTTGAGTCCGACGCAGAATTACAGATAGCTGTGGAAGACTTCTTCAATAAGCAGCCACCAGAATTCTATGAGCTGGGTATACGTCGGTTAGTAAAACAATGGCGTAGGTGCCTTAACTGTCTTCTTCTTCTCTTCCTCAATTTGATTTAGGCCTTAAGGCCTGTTATTTCCAGCATTTTCCTGTGATGTGGATTGCCAACATTCTTTCCACCTTCTCAACGGTCTTCCCGGAAGCATTTTTCCATGGACTTTTCCATCTCTAGCTATTCGGACGAGTCGATCGTTATTCATCCGATTGATGTGTTGGTTCCAGTCTCTCCTGCGCTGTCTTACCCATCTTACAGCATCTTGGATTTCGCACGTTTCTCTTATGGTTTGGCTCCTTACCCTGTCTCTTAACGTCTTTCCGGCTACTGTAGGTAATGTTCTCATTTCAGCTGTTCGCAACAGGCGTTTCGTTTTAGAGTTATCAGCACGAGTTTCAGCAGCATACGTCATTATAGGTCTTCTACACGTTTTGTATACTCGCACTTTGCTTTCTGTATTTAGGAACTCATTTCGCCATATAAGATCTTTGAGGCATTCCGACACAGATGTAGCTTTAATTACTTGGTCAGTCACTTCTTTTACTAGGTTACCTTGACTGGATATTTGTGTTCTCAGGTAGGTAAATGACATTACTTGCTCAATATTTTGATTTGTCAAGAACAAGCTTACATCTTCGAGGCTCTTTCGATATAACAAGGCTTTTTGTTTTTTCTACTGATATGGTCATATTGTTCCTGCTTCTATTTTAAATGCTTGCAACAGTCGCTGCAGATTGTGCCTTAATTGTGACGGTAATTATTTGCAATTAAATTGTTGAATAAATTTTGTATAAAGCAAAGATGGGTTTCAATTGAACACACCTCGTAGTTAGTCCTTCAATTCTGCTAGGGATAGTATTTTACTAGTTTAAAGAATGTCAGAATGTAAATGTAAAATTATGCACTTTAGTGTAACATTAAAAGTTCCATAATATATGCACTTAAACTCCAATATTTGAACATAATCTGCATTGTTATTGGCTTTTAACTCATAAATGCTTGCAGTCAGAATAAGCCTTCCGCACAATACCAAAATTGCAGAAATATGTGTGTATCTATAAAATTGTTCTTTATAAAACAATTACGCACTATTAGTTTCACACATCTGTTTCACTGTGTATATTTTAAAAGGATACCTAAAGCAGGAGAAATCCAATCTCTTATTGTTTTTAATAGTTCTGTAGGTAGCAATGTTCGTGTTAAGGATAATAATATACTTGAAACCGTAACTTGTAAAAATAAACACTTTAGAAACGATTTTCGAATAATGCTGTATATTGTTAATTTTTAAATATATGCTATGTAATAAACATGATGTAATAAGATAAAATATAATAAAATGACATTTTGTAAAACATTTAGAAAAGGTTAATATTCTGAGGGTAATGCTAATATGCAGGATGTCTCTTATACACCAGCAAGAAGGTACCCCATTATATCATTAGTGAGGAAATCAAATGTGGTATTCATTTTTCCCTAATATGGGTTCTTTAAGAGTTAGTCTGCCTAGTATATCTTCTCTGAAGTAGAGGTGTTTACACTTCCCGTGGTTCCCACCTCACCTTAAGATGTAGGTCCTCTATGTCTGTGGCAGCAAACGCGCAACAAAGGTGTAGGAGAGAAGATCTCTACGTGTAGTAAGAGATAAAGAATGTGAAAAAGGAGAAGCAGAAGAAAAGGGAATTAATACTGAATTTCTAAAACAAAAGATATTATTTCAAGAGCACATTACAACATAAACTCATTTTCCTATTAAAAACTATTTTGCACTGTTTAGATAGAAATCCGAAGTTTTATCACATGTAAGAAGAAATATTGTCTTTAGTATATTTTAACCATATTGAAACGCTAACCATATACAATTATTATTTTGATAGATATTTTATTCTCGCTAAAATAGATATTCCCAACAAACGATCTATAGCTTCAAGTTTCGTTTTATTGTAATTCTACAACGTTGCAACTTTCAAAAACCTTAAACTGTCGGTATGTAGAACTGTAATCCTCAGAACACAAATTGCATTTAAGTATTTGATTCAGAATATAAGAACACCTTGTATATTCAACCATTTACATATGCTAAAGTTTTACATCATGGCCGCATTATTCATCATGAACCATTAATTACCAGTGTTCTCAGTTAATTAACTTTCCAACAACAGAATTGTATAGATAGACAACTCTCCCCCATCTGGCCCCCTTTTAATGGCAGTTTCTACAGCAATGAGAGTATTGTCTACTAACAATTACATCTACCTTGTTGCAAAATTAGGGATAGGTATAGATATTTTTTATATAATTATTTTCATTCCTTTCCTTGCATTACTTGCTATATAAACATGAAGTTATTGACGTATGATTACCTAGACTTGAGAAAGTAAAACTAGTAAAGGAGAAGAACAAGATCAACCCCCCCTCCCGCGATTCCGATAGTTTACCTTTTTTTAAAGTAGTATAGAAAAGTAAGGTTATGATGCAATCCTTTCACAAGCGCATGTAGCACAGTAGCACAGTAGCACAGATACTATACTAAATATAGCATGGATCTTAAAACTTTATAAGATTTTGTACCTTGGCATACTAAAACTGTTAACCCTACACTATTGGCATACAATAAAAAAATAGAGCCTTGGTTCTATTTTCATGGTAATTTGTATTTCACCACGGGTATTAAAACCAAGGGTGGTTTCCGTCCCTTTTACCAATACAGACCTGCCATCCGCAATTCGATGCAGCTTGGGTAATGATAAATAGATACCAAACATCTGCCCCAAAAGTCTTCAAATATGATTAATGTTAATGACCCTGCGTTTGACGTTCCGTTCAGGGTGTACTAAAAAACGATTTTGTTTGCTAATCACTTAACAAAGCTGATTTTATAGTTTGGTGTATCTTTTACAGATTAACTAGAGAAGAAACGACGTAGAATTTAGAATATTGTGTTTAAGGTAAAACCTTCTACTCCTACAACCACTGTGTTTCCTAGTTGAAAGTTACATTAATATTTAATGTAGAAACAAATAATAACAAGGGTGATAAAAGACCCTTCAGGTTTTCTTGGGGGGTCAAAGACCTGGTCCCTGAACACAACATGTAATTCATTTATGTATATTACACGGTTGAAGGAAAACGTGAATAATTACAATTTCTATTTTGATAAGTATAACACGCGTCAACCTATGGGGTGGATTTGTATTAAGTTGGTGCCCTTTAGGCATGTGCTTTCTGCCTGCACCAAATTGTTCGTGGTTGAATAAAGCAGACAGCTAAAGATACATAAGAAAGAAGGAGTGATGATAATGAAAAAGCTACCACAGAAACTGTAGTTCTGAAACAATTCACGTAAAAATTAAACAATTAAGCTCGTCCAGGTCGCATCCAGTTTCTGCTATTATATGAGCTGATGGTAATTTTAGGCCCCCGCATACTGATGAGGAAAATAAGGGGAAACCGGACTTGTTTTTCTTGTACCAAATTAACCGTGTCTAATTAAGTCCCGTATGGGACCCACTCTTCATGTAAGGAAAGGAGGTTGTAGCTTCCCCACTACAATATTTGAAGGAATTTCAACAATACCAAGAAACAATAAGAAAAGTTAAATTGGCTGGTTCTTAGGGTGTATTTGCTCAAGCTAATTAATATTTTAAACCCTCTACCTTCGCAAACTTAGTCCTAAAATCAAGTGGAAGTCACAAAGGCAACAATTTAGATTTGGAAGTAGGCTAGGCCTAACAATTAAGTGAACGTAGAACACTAAATTCTGCATAGATTACGGAAGTTGTTGCTGAGAATTCAACTTCGAGCAGGTGGTTAGAAAGCCGCAGTGTATTGTTTGAAAGTCGTACGACAGATGGCAGTACCGCTCCAAGAACAGAAGCACCCCTGACACCTCAGATACCACTCAAGATATTGAGAGTTGAGTGAGTTAGGGTTGATCCCAATGCTCCACTTTAAACGTGTCTCCCCGGATTTATGCAAAGCGTGAAGTGGAGAAACTTCGAGATTATTATTCTGTTTCTACCTCGCTGAAGATATGTTTTGCTTAATAATTTCTGAGTGCTTTGGCAGATGCTCCGATGAAGTAAAATAAGATAACCCCTAAAAATAAACTCGGCTAAAGCAAGACAAATGTTTACTTCAATTTAATGAGCTCACTTTCTTATTAATGAAACGAAGTCAAGCAAGAGACGTGAAATTGCTTTGTTACTGATAACCTTCGTACTAGAGGCGATGTCATTTGTTCAATATATGTAAAATTGAACAGCGATAACGCCAACATGCCCGATATTATTTTCCAGACATATTGAGGAAATATTAGACAATATTTCTTTTGCCGAAGCCACCCTCGCTTTTTGGAGCGACCATAAATCGTTTCCGTTACACCCAGAAATTATAGCCACATTTGGAACCCTTAATTTAGGTGAAAACTTGTAGAGCTGAAAAAATATGAAAGCTACTGTGCGCACAGTTAGATGACTCACAGAAGCGAGGGTATAAATTATACGCCATCAAAACCCTCTACGATCTAAATGAATAAATAATCAGCAACATTTTGTTTAAAGGGCGGAATAAGTAGCAAGTTTGGCTGATGGTACGCCTCCAGCCGATTTCAATTATGCAGGGTAACACACACGCAAATTAATCATGATAGTTTAGTTAATTGCAGTGTTGGGTTCGGTTTAAATGAAAATTTTTATTCTGTAATCTGGGGAGATAAGATTTATTGTTTTTTGACGGAAGCCGTTCAATGGGTAGTTTTGGCTGGCGTAATCAATCTTCCGCCTTAGGGCGTGTACCGTTTCAGGAAAGGTGAGAAGGGCAATAGATATTAGGGTTTTTTACTTCAGGAAAAGTAAATTGGAAACCAGTTATTATTATAATATTTATTACTCTAACTTAACGATCTAAAAATTGATTCAGGAGTCAGTTACCTTTAACGATGTGTTTGGAAGAATATGTTGAATAGGTAACTTGTAATGCTTCAAAAATTCGCTTACAATAAATTTAATATTTAACCTGTTTTATCAGCCTCTCTGAAGTTCCAGTTACCTAAAGCTTTTTCTATTATCTCATAAAAAGCAATTATGCGAAATGAAAAACCTGTATAATTTATAACCCACAGGCTACGCTTTTAGACAATTGAAACTTGAATTATTAATCAATACACTTGGAATTTCTTATACAGAAAAGAATAAGTCTGGTATAGGGTATCAAACATGTTATTATTTGATAATGTCCTGTACAAATGCGTCAGTTTTAGAAAATCATTCATTAAATCTCCCCTAATGATTGGTTTGCTTCTAATAATGTTAATAAAAGGGAGATAAGAGAAGGAAGAACTGCAATCTATTTGGCATCCGGAAAAAAACTCTATTCAAGCAAGAAGAGGTAGATCAGCCTTTTAAAAATTTTCCTTGGAAAGTAAGTATTACAGAAAAGTATATTCTCCTTGATTAGAGATACAATACACAACAAGGACATCCGATGAAGATCAAATGTCACAGACATAATCCGGCTAGACAGGGCTCAAATAGATAGACCAGTAAAATACTACAGTAGGAAGCAACAATCACCAGGAGAATAGGTGGATTGATGTCAATCAAGGAAGTGGCAGGCCGGAGAAATATAAAAACATATAGAAGAGTTCTACGTGCAGCAGCGAAAAAATTAAGGCTAAGAAGAGGAAGAAGAAGATAGGCTCTATGATATTATTTAAAGATCCAGCAATCTTCGTAATTTGTATGTAAAAGCTTGATCAGGTTTCGTATTCAAAGATAAAACAATCAGATAATCTTATATTTTAAAATAATGTAATTATAAAAATTATAATTCAGTCACAAATTTAAGGATTTAAGTATCCTATTTTAAGTGTTTCGGCGCCACTGTGGTACAGTGGTTAGAGCACTGGCCTCCGGTGCAGAAGGTCGGGAGTTTAAATACCCGACACAATCCCTGGCGGGCAGCCTACCCAGACGCTTTAAATAATTGGGTACCTGCGTTCGAATGAACAAGGGATAATAATGCGGGTATCTAATGTTTGACGCTCACCACAGCACCACCTGTCATTAATTTGGCACGCGACAACCGGGTATGAGAACAAGAATCGGGAGATCTAACCCACCGCCTTGCAGCGGGTTCGGAGAGTGACCATTATTATTATTTAAAGGCATTTAATATGTGATTATTTGTAAGGCTCAAATTATGAAAGTTAACAAATAAGCCAGTAAGAACCTATAATTACGAGCTCACAAGTACTAAATACAATCAATAGTGATATTAAGTAAAAGCAATTCTAGATTTGTACAGCAATACTTAAAAACTTTACCATCAAAAAGAATTTTCTTCTTCTTTATAAAAGTGTCTTCCAAAAATATGTATTACTTTGAATAGTCTATGAATTCCAATTTAAAAATAACATTTTCAGACTTATTACTAAATAATTCAATAGAAATTTAGAATGCAGGAAGATATTAACATAATTTTGGGATGATAAATTTAAATTATTTCATGATAGATTGAAAATGGCGAAATGATGAGAAGTTCTTGCATGGATAATTAAATTAGAATAAACAATTTCTTTTTCGACAACTAACCGCAACGAATAATACCTGGTACAACACCAGAGGCCATAACTCTGCAATAGATGAAATCCTCACGAACAGAATAGTGCATCCAACACAGATTTTAGATATTAGAAGTTAATCATCAGCAGATATTGATATATAGTTAATATAACCTGGTACTAGATAAAATACGAATGAAACTCTTAAGGCTAATGGAAACACTCCTAACTATGTAATAAAAATTAATGTATGCTCTATAAAGTAATGACTACCACAGACCTTTATAAGAGAAGGTTAAAGTACAAAATCAACGAAATATAAAACGGAGCAAGAAGACAGTGTAGAGACAATGTGGATGAAAAACAAACAAAATATATAGAATGTTGCAAAATAGGAAAGAAGATTAACACAAGCA
The DNA here is from genome assembly GCA_014611495.1 of Limonius californicus. NCBI lineage: Eukaryota > Metazoa > Arthropoda > Insecta > Coleoptera > Elateridae > Limonius > Limonius californicus. Next base: position 8,964 of record JABXWE010030245.1, read on the forward strand.
ATCAATCAGAATTCTATGGTTTTCAGAAGAAGTAAACGTTTATCTATTGTACAAACAAGAGTACCCGCAGGAAGAGTATAATGAATATAAATAAATAGTAAATGAAGTATCAAATATGTCGTTTCATAAGGCAGCAAAAAACAGAGGTAGAAGAATGCATTGATTCATAAAACAATCACTGAAGAGGAATGGACACAATACTTTAGCCATTTATGTCATAATGACAATCAAGACACCATTGAAGAGGTCCAAGATGTCGAAACAGAAGAACAAGTAATAGTGATATCACAAGAATAAGTCACACAAACAATAGCAAAACTAAAAAAACGAAAATCACCTGCGGAAGATGGTATACTAATGAACTCCTCAAGTATGGAGAAAATGAACTTACCAATGAATTAACAAAATTATTACAAATGACATGTAAAGAACACAAAGACTGGATGACAAGTGTTCTAGTACCAACGTTTAAGAAGGGCCACAAAGCAAACTCGGAGAACTATAGGGGCTTTAATCTATTAAATAGAAGTCTAAAATTAACAGCAATAATAATTATAATAATAAGTGCTCGCAATAGTAGCAAAAGCAACAAGGTTTCAGAAGTGGAAGATCTTGTAACGACGCAATGTACGTAGTAAAGCAGATTATGGAACAATCTTTAGAATATAACAAACCAATTTATATGTATTTCGTAGTTATCAGTAAAGCTTTTGAAAATGTATAATTTCTGGATGTCATAACAATACTCTTAAATTAATAGTTAATATCTACTCTAATAATAAAACAATAATAAGATATAGGGGATCAAATATACTGACGCAATACCTACTAGCAAGGGTATTAGACAAAGCAGCTCGCTTAGTCCTGTCTTATTTAACGTAGTTATGAATTCAATAATTATGAAAACAAACCAGAAACCTGTTCATCGGGGCGAGCACAGCTTAAAAAATTATTTGTAATGCGAACGACACAAAGGTCGTCGCTAAAAATAAGAACGATTTATAAGAATGCTATTTAACTTTATCAAAGCATCTAAGCAACATAAACTAGATATTGCAACAGAAAAAACTAAATGCATGGGAGCTTTTACGGCGCAAGCTGGTAGTAGACGAAAATATCATATCAAGTTATGGAAATAAAGTAACTTGGCACACCACTGACAAGGGATGATAACTTAAATAAAGACATGAAAGACCGAAAGAGTAGGGCAAACCAAATAGTCGGCTACCTGAACTATTCCATGTGGAATAACAAATACCTATACAAAAACAAGAATATTTAAGGGTGTAATTAGACCGATAATAACTTACTCATCAGCGCCAAGACAAAAAACAGCAAAAATCAGACAACAAACCGAAACCTCAGAGATGAAGGTTTTAAGGAAGATAACAGGCAAAACGAGAAGAGACCGAATGACTAATGTACACATAGCAGAAACTTATCAGGTATCAATGAATGGACAATCAACAGAAGAAGGGAATACAATATGCATGTGTATAGAGTGGGCGAGAGCAGGGACAACAGACCGAAAGGGATCAGCGAAGCATTGCGGACGCCGGTCAAGCCATATTCGTAGTCCAGCACAATCCGCACTGGTCAGTACTTAGATGGCTGAGCCAATATAGTGGCATATGCAACCGGTCGTGCTTCTGAACGTACGTAAAACCGTCGGTCCCGGTTGTCATATGAACATCTTTGACAATCGTAAACCATGTAGTGGAACTTCTCTCAGCTGTCCGGCCTCCGTGCAAAGAGGGCTCATAGAACCTACGCCATTGTAGGTAAATAACAGTCCAATGGGCTACACATAGAAGCAGAAGAAGAACACCGATAGGGAGAAGAAGTATGGGCCGCCCCAGAAAAAGATGGAGAGGTAACATGTAACCTCATCTGACAAAAAGCAGGCAAAAGCCTAATTAAGAGAAGAAGCAGAAGATGCTAGTTGATATAAATTAGTTAAAAAACTTTAATAGTATCTTAAATTTTACGAATCTATGAAACCTTCAGAAATTAATTATGTTAAACAGCACATGGGAATTTGTTAATTATGGGCAAAAAGCAACTATCAAAAATTCGTTTAAGTTACGTAGCACATCATTTCCCAAAACTCTGTTTGGTGAAACTTTTATGACCTTTCTTTGACTATCTTTTTGTATATTAGCGACATAGGTTTTATTTCTTGTACCACTTCTTTAACTATCTACAATATTAATATATCGCGAAACTGTTTTAAACATTTTAAACTTGTTAATAATAATTTACACCCCCAGAAAATATTGATTTGCTGCGAAAGTAGAGATATTTTATAAAGAACTCTGCTCTTTAAAAATGAAAAAAGGATTGAATTACTTTTCAAATAATATGTTATATATTCCGTTATTTACAAAAATATTAATAAACTGGGCAGTACGAAAATTATTTTATCAATTTCTATATCAGCTTGTTCAACTTACATGCTGTTTCAGCTGATAACTCTTCAGGTAAATGTTATTGTTATTGATATTACCACATCTATTTTACACATCTTCCTCTTCGAGAGCTCTATCTCTTAGGAGAGGTGACCAGCTTCTCTTCTATGCCTGTGTGGCTTGTTCAAACTAGCACAGGCATAGAAGACCTACAGCTTAACGTGGGCTTCGAATCACGGAAAGTGTAACCACTTCTACTCTAGAAAAGATTTACTAAGCAGAATACCTTATTGGTCTGCAATTACTTTGGGAAGGAAAACGGTTGTTAAAAATCCGATATACTTAGAATTGAACTCCAGACCTTCAACGTAGATGTCTAGCTAACCCATAGCACACCGTCTTTCATGCAGAATAAGCTTCTTAAATATAAACGGTTAGTAGCCAATATATGGGATAGGAATTACGTATATTCTATTTTATTCCGCACAATAAGTTTCACGTTAACATATACGGGGTGTCGCAGATAAAATTGTCTCCACTAAATCGCTCCAAAATTGACAGAAATGCAAAACATTTTTAAATTGTACAAAGAGCGGGCACCTTACACTTTAGGGCTACCTTACACTTTAGGGTAGAAGGTTTTTTTTTTGATTATATATATACAAAGAGCGGGAAGCCTTTCAACATACATACGTACATAAATGCATCCCCTTGTACCGGCTACTGCCAGAGAAACCTTTCAAATGAACCATTATTCAAGACCACTTGGTTTTAAAATTTTGGGGTTGCTAGTGTTGGGGGTCAAGGGGATGAAGTATGGTAGATGACTTACATGGTAAAAATATCCCCCTTCAAATTATTGTTGACTTGTCACTCCGAGTTTTTAAAATTTGATCATTTATAATCAAATTTAAACGAATTGGAAAAACAGATGAACAATAGTTCGAAGAAGGATATCTTTTACCATGTAAGATATCTACCCTACGTTTAACCCCCTAGCCCCCACCATTACCAACCCTAAAATGTTTAGTTACAGGGGCTGAGTGATACCTGATTTGAAACGTTTATCTGTTTTTTTGCGCAAACTGATCAGTTTCTGATTTCCTGGACCAAGAATCGGTAGCAGAGATCCTGCGAAATGGCCATTCTGATCACCCGATCTTGCCCTATTGCATTTCTTTCTGTAGCATCACCTAAAATCTTTAAAAATTAATGGTACTATAGCATGAAACTTTTACTCACTAATAAATAACATCCTCTAATAAATGCATCTCCTTTAGCTCTCTACTGATTTTTCGAATCCCAACAAACCAACACTGCTTTATGCAACAAAATAGGTTGCATGCACACTTTCGTAATACGATGAATTTTGTTTTAAAGTTGCAGTAATATAGTGTTTTTAAAGTTATCTGTTATAGATAATACTTAGTTGTGGTAACATTTCACGTCTGCTAATCTAAGTATTTCACAACCATAGGGAAATTTAAGTAGCACTGCGAGACGAGCATTTTTCTATGCAGATAGCGGACCGCTACTAAACTCGTAAGGCAATATTCAGGGGTGCTAAACGGGTTTAAGTTTATACGCGATAAACAACAAGCGATATTAAATCTGCACAGTAAGGACGACCATGTGCGAGACACGGGTAAAGAATTCTCAAGTTGATGAAGAACAATGGCCATACCATTTCTACTGGTCCATAAAATGTCGTTTATTTTGTTTTTATGTGTATAAATAATTGTCACCCGTTTAGCTATTTTTAGATTGATGTTCGATTTGTTTTTGGACATATTTTCATATCGCCTTCTATCTTTCTCGGGTTGCAGCCTGACTTAAGCATTTCATTACTTATCCTGATTATTACATTACTTACAGTAATCGGGATTAATAGAGGACATGTATGCATTATACTGAGAAACGATTCGGAATCGATTATTGTGGCTCAAAAATCGGTTCTGTGACATTGGTGAAATTGCTATATAAATGCGTGAAGATTGGTTCTTAAATCAGGAATAACTTTCCAATTCTAAAATCGACAATCGCTTTTCCAATTTCCAATTTTCAATTGTAGAATCGGGTTCGGATTTTCATTATAGTGCTAAACATAGTATCCCAAGTCTGAAATCAGAAATCGCCTCCTGGTTCCACCTCGAGAATCGCTTCCCCAGTGCTGAAATGATTTCCAAATCCAAAACTGAGAAACACTTTTCAATTCTGAGCTAAAATTCCGATTTCAGAATAGTGATTGTCAAAAAACGAAATCAACTTTCTGGTTCCAAAATCGGCACTAGCCGTTCAATTCTTATGAATTCTGAGATTGAATTCAGATTTTAGAATGGAGATTTCTAGAACCAAGTTTGTCATTCCAATTATAGAATATTCGGATTCTGATTATAGAATCAAAAATCGGAGAGGAGCCTAAAATCGAGAACTGCCTTCTGGTTCCAAAATAGGAAATAGCTTTTCTATTCCTGAATCAGTTTGCAATTCCAAAACATATTTTCGATTCTGAGATTGGATTGGATTTAGAATGGAAATTCGCTAGATAATCGAACCAATTATCGTATTCCGATTATAGATTCTAAATTCGGTTCCTGGTTATAGAATCAAAGTTTGAATTGTGAATCTAAAATGGAGAACTGCTTTCTGTAGGTACCAAAATAGGGAATTGGTTTTCTATTCCAGAATCAGTTTCAAAATTCAAAATCGAGAATAGGGTTTCGGTTTTGAGATCGGACTCCGATTTCAGAATAGTCAGTAGTAGTATTTTCCCCAGCTAAACTCGAGAAGACCTTTCTGGTTCCAAAATCGGGGCTATCTTTTTTATTCCAATCGGTCTCCGATTCGGAATTCGGAATTCGGAATCATTGTTGAAGCTAAAATCGAGAACTGCTTCCTGTACCAAAATAGGGAGTTGGTTTCCTACTCCAGAATCTGTTTCCAAATTCAAAATCAAGAATGGGGTTTCGGTTTTGAGATCGGAGTGCAATTTCAGAATAATGATTCTCCCCAGTCTAAAATCAAGAACAACTTTCTGGATCCAAAATCGGTGCTAGTTTCTTTATACCAATCGATCTCTAATTCCAAAATCAAGAGAAACTTTTCGATTCCGGGATCGAATTCAAATTTCAAAATGGAGATTCGCTATTCGATTCTAAAACCAAGATTGGAATTCCAATTATACAATATTCGGATTCTGATTATAGAATAAAAAATTGGATAGGAGCCTAAAATCGCGAACTGCCTTCTGATTTCAAAATGGAAAATAGTTTCTCTGTTCCAAAATCAGTTAAAATTCCAAAACTTATTTTCGATCCTGAGATTCGATTTCGACTGGAAATTATACCAATTAAAAATTCTACATTCGGTTTCTGATTATAGCACCAAAATTTGAATTGTGAATTTAAAATTGAAAACTGCTTTCTGTACCGAAATAGGGAATTGGTTTTCTATTCCGGACCAAGTTTCCAAATACAAAATCGAGTATCGGGTTTTGTTTTTGAGATCGTATTTCGGTTTCAGAATAGAGATCGCTATCGAACCATTTTATCCCAATAAGGGAATCGGGTCTGGTATTCTGATTATGGATTCAAATATCAGATCCCAAATCGAAAATCGAGAACTACTTTCTGGTTCCAAAATCGGTGTTAGGTTCTTTATTCCTAAATCAGTTTGTAGTTTCAAAATCTAAAACTGATTTCCGATTCTGGAACTATCTTTTGTACCAAAATCGGCATTTGGTTTTCTATTCCTGAATTAGTTACCAAATCCAAAATGGAGAATATGGTTTCGATTTTGAAATCGTATTGCGATTTCAGATTGACGATTCGCTATCTGATTGTATAAGATATTATTGCATACCAATTATAAAACCGCGACTTTGTTTATAGAATAAAATATCGGATCCCATGTCTAAAATCGAGAACTACTTCACTAGGGATTCCAAAATCAAGAAGACCTTTTCGATTCTGGGATCGATTTCGCATTTCAGAATAGAGATTGAGATTGAGAAATTATCGCATTCCGAATATAGAATTGGGATTCGTATTCTGATTATAGAATAGATATAGATATATTATAGAATCAAATATAATATCCCGAATCTAAAATCGAAAACTGGTTTCTGGTTCTAAAATAGCAAATCGTTTACGTATTCTGGAGTCGGATTCCAATTTCAAAATCGAGATTAGCTTGTCAGTTCTGAATTCAAATTAGGATTTTAGTATGGAAATTCTAGAACCAAAAACAGATTCAGATTACATCATAAAAAATCGGATCTCTAATCTAAAACCGAGTAGCGCTATCTGGTTCCAAAATCGGAAATTGCCTTCCTGTTCTAGAATTAGCTTTCCTAACATCGAGAATTGTTTTACGATTTGGGGATCGAACGCCAATTTCAGAATAAATATTTACTGGCCAGTCCTAGAATCAAGAATCGTTTTCTAATTATAAAATAAAGAATAGCTTCAGAATTAGAGTAGATTAGATTCCTCTTCCAAAAACGAGAATTGGTTTCCGATTCTAGAATTGCATATCTCATACCAGTATGGAGAAGCGGTTTACTATTCTAGAATGACTGAATCGCTTTCGGATTCTAGAGATCATAATTTGTGGTAGTCTGTATAAATCAAAAATGATGAAACACATCGCTTGGACTTCATAATTTCATTCAAATAATTCCGGTATAATGGGCAAAACTTTGAATTATTAACTGGAACAGTACATTTTTAAATCCATTACAAACAACAACAATGTTGTGAATTTTATAGTAAAAGAAGCCACCATAGCGTGGAAAACTGAACACGAAAACTTCTGTAATTTTTTTTACGAACGGACTGTAAATGAGCAACGTAAAAGCGAGGATATCAATTAACTTTGCAGCACTCTGTAGACCTGACAAACGATTCAGCATTCTATGAATCGGATTTCCAATCTTACTTTTAGAACCATACAGCGATCTCGATTCTAAAAATCGAAATCTGATTCTTATACAATCAATTATTTCAGAATCATTTCTTAAATATTCTTAACAGCAGTAGTTTCCATATATTTCCTGTAAATAGGAACATAATTTTGTCTCTTGCTTCCTAGGCATCTATATTTCTCAAAAAGATAGGAGTTACTTTAGAAATTCGCCGAAGATTCTAAATATGGAAATGATATTATAAAATAAAATATCAATCCTGTAAAATATTCATGTTTATTACATTACTTACAGTATTCGGGATTAATAGAGGACATGTATGCATTATACTGAGAAACGATTCGGAATCGATTATTGTGGCTCAAAAATCGGTTCTGTGACATTGGTGAAATTGCTATATAAATGCGTGAAGATTGGTTCTAAAATCAGGAATAACTTTCCAATTCTAAAATCGACAATCGCTTTTCCAATTTCCAATTTTCAATTATAGAATCGGGTTCGGATTTTCATTATAGTGCTAAACATAGTATCCCAAGTCTGAAATCAGAAACCGCCTCCTGGTTCCACCTCGAGAATCGCTTCCCCAGTGCTAAAATGATTTCCAAATCCAAAACTGAAAAACACTTTTCGATTCTGAGCTCAAATTCCGATTTCAGAATAGTGATTGTTAAAAAACGAAATCAACTTTCTGGTTCCAAAATCGGAACTAGCCGTTCAATTCTTTTGAATTCTGAGATTGAATTCAGATTTCAGATTTCCAATCTTACTTTTAGAACCATACAGCGATCTCGATTCTAAAAATCGAAATCTGATTCTTATACAATCAATTATTTCAGAATCATTTCTTAAATATTCTTAACAGCAGTAGTTTCCATATATTTCCTGTAAATAGGAACATAATTTTGTCTCTTGCTTCCTAGGCATCTATATTTCTCAAAAAGATAGGAGTTACTTTAGAAATTCGCCGAAGATTCTAAATATGGAAATGATATTATAAAATAAAATATCAATCCTGTAAAATATTCATGTTTATTACATTACTTACAGTATTCGGGATTAATAGAGGACATGTATGCATTATACTGAGAAACGATTCGGAATCGATTATTGTGGCTCAAAAATCGGTTCTGTGACATTGGTGAAATTGCTATATAAATGCGTGAAGATTGGTTCTAAAATCAGGAATAACTTTCCAATTCTAAAATCGACAATCGCTTTTCCAATTTCCAATTTTCAATTATAGAATCGGGTTCGGATTTTCATTATAGTGCTAAACATAGTATCCCAAGTCTGAAATCAGAAACCGCCTCCTGGTTCCACCTCGAGAATCGCTTCCCCAGTGCTAAAATGATTTCCAAATCCAAAACTGAAAAACACTTTTCGATTCTGAGCTCAAATTCCGATTTCAGAATAGTGATTGTTAAAAAACGAAATCAACTTTCTGGTTCCAAAATCGGAACTAGCCGTTCAATTCTTTTGAATTCTGAGATTGAATTCAGATTTCAGATTTCCAATCTTACTTTTAGAACCATACAGCGATCTCGATTCTAAAAATCGAAATCTGATTCTTATACAATCAATTATTTCAGAATCATTTCTTAAATATTCTTAACAGCAGTAGTTTCCATATATTTCCTGTAAATAGGAACATAATTTTGTCTCTTGCTTCCTAGGCATCTATATTTCTCAAAAAGATAGGAGTTACTTTAGAAATTCGCCGAAGATTCTAAATATGGAAATGATATTATAAAATAAAATATCAATCCTGTAAAATATTCATGTTGCTGCTTATGAATCTTTTTATCTAAATTTAATTAAATTAATATGACCAGAAAAAAGCAGACGCAGACAGTCCAGGTATTATTTAGCATACGTTTAGGTAAAACGTTTCAAGATCTGAATTAATTTATTTTGTATAAGTAATTCATACTTTTAGCAAAACTAATTTAAACTTACATTAAAGTTTCTCAAAGACACGATTAATTAATGTTCGCGCTCCATATTAAGCGTTTACAAGCACAATAATGTTTAATGAACATCGAACGTACGCGTTTAATTCCCATTAAAGTTTTACGAGTAAGCACCTCCAAAGTAGTTCTGCATTCAACAGAAAAAGAACATGTCACTTTGTAGTAATTTACGTATGAACTTCTACAAAGTGAAAACCCCTTCATGTTAAAACAGTGCATTAACATGTTCATTATAATACGACTTTCCTGTACTTCTAAGTTACAAGACTAAAGTAACATTGCTATTACGAGCGCTATTATTAAAACAATTCCTACATTCCTAAAGTAAAATTAGCAGTCATACTTTAGGTATATAACAGTAGCAATTGTAAAGTTTATGTACTAAATCAGGTGCTGCAGAAACGCAAATTCTACAGCCTCAAAATAAGAAAAGAGGTTCCTACAAGCATATATTTTAAACATGAGTACATCGTATACAACATATGTTTTGGGACGTTTACTATCTTTATGTAGTAATGTACTTCAATTTCATTAATTATACTGTATATTCTTTGTAGTTATATTTAACAGTCAGTTTCAGTGAAATTTGGTTACATAGATTACTACATTTTTATCTTCGGATATTTATTAAGAATTTGCATTATACAATATTTTTAATGTTTGCTGTAGAAAGTTAATCTAGAAGTATATATATATATTCGCAAGCTCTTCCTATGATCTATTCCGTTTACCTTTGTCCCTCTGTACGTATGTATCTGTTTGCCACGAATATGCAAGGAAATTTCTATTGCCATAGTTTCCATAAATAGTTGGCTCTGTCCGTTCATTATTATCAGACCAACCTGCGTGGGAGCAACATTAGTAAAGACTTACATAATTAGCTGACAGTTATGAATATTTATAAAGTATATGCTTTACGTGGTATATTAACTCTAATATTTGCTATAGAAAATTGACTAGAACTACATGCATATTCGCAAGCTCTTGCTATGGTCTATTTCGTTTTCCTCTGTCCCTATGTACGACTGTACGTGTTTGCTACAAATCTGCAAGGAAATTTCTATTGCCATAGTTTGCATACACAATTGGCTCTGGCCGTTCATTATTATCAGACCAACCTGCGTGGGAGCAACATTAGTAAAGACTTACATAATTAGCTGATAATTATGAATATTTATAAAGGATATGCTTTACATGGTATATTAACTCTAATATTTGCTATAGAAAATTGACTAGAAGTACTTGCATATTCGCAAGCTCTTCCTATGGTCTATTTCGTTTTCCTCTGTCCCTCTGTACGAATGTACGAGTTTGCTACAAATCTGCATGAAAATTTCTATTACCATAGTTTCCATAAACAATTGACTCTGGCCGTTCATTATAATCAGACCAACCAAAGTGGGAGCAACATTAGTAAAGACTTACATAATTAGCTGATAATTATGAATATTTATAAAGTATATGCTTTACATGGTATATTAACTCTAATATTTGCTATAGAAAATTGACTAGAAGTACTTGCATATTCGCAAGCTCTTCCTATGGTCTATTTCGTTTTCCTCTGTCCCTCTGTACGAATGTACGAGTTTGCTACAAATCTGCATGAAAATTTCTATTACCATAGTTTCCATAAACAATTGACTCTGGCCGTTCATTATAATCAGACCAACCAAAGTGGGAGCAACATTAGTAAAGACTTACATAATTAGCTGATAATTATGAATATTTATAAAGTATATGCTTTACATGGTATATTAACTCTAATATTTGCTATAGAAAATTGACTAGAAGTACTTGCATATTCGCAAGCTCTTCCTATGGTCTATTTCGTTTTCCTCTGTCCCTCTGTACGAATGTACGAGTTTGCTACAAATCTGCATGAAAATTTCTATTACCATAGTTTCCATAAACAATTGACTCTGGCCGTTCATTATAATCAGACCAACCAAAGTGGGAGCAACATTAGTAAAGACTTACATAATTAGCTGATAATTATGAATATTTATAAAGTATATGCTTTACATGGTATATTAACTCTAATATTTGCTATAGAAAATTGACTAGAAGTACTTGCATATTCGCAAGCTCTTCCTATGGTCTATTTCGTTTTCCTCTGTCCCTCTGTACGAATGTACGAGTTTGCTACAAATCTGCATGAAAATTTCTATTACCATAGTTTCCATAAACAGTTGACTCTGGCCGTTCATTATAATCAGACCAACCTGCGTGGGAGCAACATTAGTAAAGACTTACATAATTAGCTTTTTTTTTTATTATCATAGCTGCCGGGATTATACACAAACAAATAAGCCGTTCATTACCGGATCAACCTGTTTGGAAGCAATACCAGTAAATAATTATATAATCAGTTCTTCTTCTTCTTCAACTTAAGGCCTGTTATTTCCAGCATTTTCCTGTGATGTGGATTGCCAACATTCTTTCCACCTTTTCAACGGTTCGCGGAAGCCTTTTTCCATGGACTTTTCAGACAGCTGATTGCTACTAATATTTACAATGTACATAACCTACAGTATATGTCATTATTAATGTTTTCTGTAGAAAGTTGATCTACATGTATAAGCATATTATTTGGAAGCCCTTACTACAGTATATTTCGATTCACTAATTATGCACCAAGTGGTATTTCTCTGAACATATGTATTTGTTCGTTACGAATCAGTAAGGAAATTTCTATTATCACAGTTGCCGGGATTATACATAAACATATAAACGGTACAGGATCGGACCAACCTACTTGGAAGCAGTAACGGTAAACATTTACATAATGACTTGATAATTACATTGTACATAACCTACATTCTGCGTTACATTTACAGTTTGTTATAGAACGTTGACCTACATGTATATGTACTTGCAAGCCCTTCCTATAGATATTTGAATTCTCTAAATTACGCACCAAGTCCTGTCTCTCTGTACGTATGTATTTTTCTTACGAATCAGCAAGAACATTTCTATTTACATAGTTGCGGGGATTATACATAAACAAATAAACGGTTCGTTATCGGACCAACCTGCGTGGAAGCAATAGCAGTCAACATTTACATAATTAGTTGATTATTTCGAATATTTACAAGGTACATAACTTACATATTATGTTACATTTAAAGTTTGCGATAGAATGTTGAGCTAGAAGTATAATCGAACTTCCATATAGTCGGAAACTATCCAAAGAAAACACCGCATACAACTCATGTTTACATACGCAATTAATCTCATAACTATATTTGATATTCGGCAATATTTTAAGCGACATTTGGTTTATAAAATTGCATAAAATATGTTAAAACTATGAAAGAATAAACTAAGAATAATTTCAGAATTGCGTTAGTTGTACTAAGGCTTCTATAAAATTTGAAAAAGCACATATTACAGATAATTTTACATAATCCGCTTAAAATTTATCTGTATACCTAGTATGGTAAAAGTTAAAAGGAAAACATCACAGTATGGAGGCTTTATATCATTATTAGAGGAATTTTTTACATGTAATTGAGTCTGAAGGTCAAGATCGTCACAAGAATATCACTATATAGAAAAAGTCATTAAATGGGGTTCCCTATACGAGTGTTGCAAATTTAGAAGCCCTTCTTCTAGTCTAAACTATTTCGTTTCCCTAAATTACGCACTCAGTTGTATCCTGTACGTAAGCATTTGCTCGTTACGAATTAGCTAGGAAATATTTTGCCATAGATACGGGGATTATACGTACACAATTGCCATTGACCGTAAATTCTCAAACCAATCTGCATAGAAACAATAACTACGACGAGATCTCGGCCAAAAAAGTTAACATTTACATGACTAGTTGATAGCTACGCATATTTACAAAGTACGTAGCTTACATCAGGACACAGGTAATTTATTTATGACAATTAGAATAGAATAAATCATAACTCAACTGTGAAACTTCATATGCAATCAAACCGAAAAATAGCGGCCACAAGCTGTATCACCGTTGTCATGGTACAATTTAAAACCGTTTAGATAGCAAGCCGAAAGATGTGTCCGAACGTTAATTTTTAATTTTAATTCGAATTTAAAGAAGGAAATTGTTTCGTGCAATACTCGACAGATAACGAT
>JABXWE010030251.1:0-13708 GCA_014611495.1 Limonius californicus
CTTAGAAAGCATAAACACATTAGACGTGCGTGATTTCAATGCCTGTTAGGTGATGTAACGCTTAGAGATTAAACTACTGCATATTCACATTATACGTGTGTTGTTTCAATGACAGATACGTGACGTCTGTACGTCAACAAAATTTTAAACATATTATACGTGAGTTATGTCAATATCAGTTACATGCCGTCACACTTAGAAAGCAGAAACACATTAGACGTGCTTGATAGCAATGCCTGTTACGTGATGTAACGCTTAGAGAGTAAACTACAGCATATTCACATTATACGTGTGTTGTTTCAATGACAGATACGTGATGCCTGTACATCAACAAAATCTTAAACGTATTATACGTGAGTGATGTCAATCTCAATGACATGCCGTCACACTTAGAAAGCATAAACACATTAGACGTGCTTGGTATCAATGACTGTTGCGTGATGTAAGGCTTAGAGATTTAACAACAGCATAACCACATTATACGTGTGTTGTTTCAATGACAGATACGTGACGCCTGTACGTTCACAAAATCTTAAACATATTACATGTGAGTTATGTCAATATCAGTTACATGCCGTCACACTTAGAAAGCATAAACACATTGTACGTGCGTGATATCAATGACTGTTACGTGATGCAAGGCTTGGAGAGTTAACAACAGCATAACCACATTATACGTGTGTTGTTTCAATACCAGATATGTGCCGTCTGCACGTCAACAAAATCTTAAACATATTATACGTGAGTTATGTCAATATCAGTTAAATGCCGTCACATCTAGAAAGCATAAACCATTATGCGTGCGTGATATCAATGACTGTTACGTGATGTAAGGCTTACTTAGAGAGTTAACAACAGTATAACCACATTATACGTGTGTTGTTTCAATGACACATACGTGATGCCTGTACGTCAACAAAATCTTACACATATTATACGTTTTGCTCCACGCCAAGCAAGTCTAAAAAGTCTTCCCCACTAGATAGTATTCTATCGTACAATATTTCAAGGTACTTTGCGGCTTTCGTTTTTCCAAAAACGATATGAAATCGACAAACTCCTTGAGCAAACCGGTAACTCCATACGTTGACAGTAGTTTGATGTTTTATTGTGGATATACTAATTTTGGTGAAAGTTCTTTTATAGAAAACCTTCTGATATGTGTAAAACTTGTTTCATCACTTTATAGGCCAATTCTAAGCAATAGCAAGCAGTAGCATTTTTCCTTCTCAAACATCAGTGGTTTCTTGCGTTCTCTACGTCCTCTAAGTACTAAGCTAAGCAATTTTTATCCTACAGTGAAAGTGCACACACTTATACCGGTAACTGCGGAACAAACATTATTTAATTCTACGGAATTAGGACTTCTGTCTACTAGGTTTAACACATCCCTGAAATTTTTTACCAATTATTCCAATTTCAGCATATGTTCTAATACCTCCTGAATAACTGAATATTGATTAAATAATATTATGTCGACGATGTTGCAACTGACAGCGTTTAATATCACCCCACCTTTCAGACAATAATTTAGATTGTTTCCTATTGGTATCATTTTGCAGCTTCTGACGAAATTTAAAGAGTAAAAGAATATAAGATTTAGAGATATGCGAAATGTATGTTTCATAGATCAAAAACAATTATGAGCTTGGGTGATGCAAAACCTGTTAACGCCAATGCTCTGTTTGATTTTTTTGATAAGGGCCTATTAGCATCGGTGTAAACCTCGGCAACGCAAGCTGCTAAGTTGCCATACATTTTCAAGTTCGCTGCGTCGCCAGCTACAATTCTCAGTAATAGCTTATTAAAAGTAACAGCGTTGATTAAAGTACAAAATTAATTAAAAGTCAATTAATACTACGCCAATAGTGCATTCATGATGCTTCTGCTTTATTAGCTTCATTGTTGCACGAAACGGTAATTGCCAATTGTTTAATTCCAACTATATTCTCCCTTTTCCAGGCCACTGGTCTTAACTCATGTTCATTAAAGAGACAGGCGACCTCACTTCGAGCAAAAACTAATTAGCTAATCAGGGTTCATTATTAAAGGGAAATCGTTTCGCAAAGGCCTTATTTGAAAATAGAACAGTAATTTTATGTAGCACAAGCTTTGATTTGTCAACGTACCGGGAGCCTTTAAATAGTTCTAAGGGCACAATAGATGTCGATTTAATAGCTACATTTTAGCACGACATCTATCACAAATTACTCCACATATTCGTTTTTAGGTTATGTTGAAAAAATTTCAACAATGTATGTCAAACAGAAAAAGAACATAATATTTAAACAACAGTTTAAATATGCCCTATTTAGATTTTCTAACCATTATGTTTAACTGTTGTTGTTCTTCTCCAAATCAGAGTATGAGAGCCCCATTTCATTAGGAAATTTTAAGCGTTTTCCTACATTAGCTGCAAGCAGTGGCGGCTCGTGAGTTAAGAAAGAGGGTGGGCACAAGAAAAAACTTACCAATTTTTTGTACATAAAATCCATTCTCCTATTTTTCATGCTGGAAAAGACGTCTATGACTTTGTTGTCAAAATCCGGGATAGACTGGACGAACTTCTTTTCTATTGATAGGACCGCCAATGCGTTCTGTCGATCTTTTTGCACACAATTAACTTCCATAATTGAAAAAACGTCACTTTCGTCTTTGAATTCAAACGCGCGATTGCGCGAAAACAGCGCTCCTAAGTCCAAATTCAAACGTTGACTTTAAATGGGGAACAATGTGCTCGGTGCCCCATTCGCGTGGTATATCGCGTATAGCGAAGATAACCGATAGGCAACCGATCTTGCTCTACATAGGTACAAATCAGAACGTTCCCCGGAACATAGTTTTGAGCGTGTTAGCCGCGCCTTTGGTGCGGAAGGAAAATTTGATACCATCGTTAAAATAATTAAATTAAAATAATGCACTGAATTACATGCGAATTTCTTTCTGTGTTTATCTTGGTGGTTGGGTACAAGCCGCCACTGGCTGCGAGGCGGAGAACTGCAAATACCCCTCAAACATCATATAAACTTAAGCAGCCTTTCGGATGGGTAACATATGTAGCTGGTGACCTTAATTCTGAGAACACATAAAGGCATCGGTCCCGGTTGTCCAACACACATCGTTGGTTATAAATTGTAACTCCAATGAAAAAAAAAAGTTGAGCAGCTTTTCGGATGAATAACACATGTAGCTGGTGCCCTTGATTATGAGAACACATACAGGCGCCAGTTCTGGTTGTCCAATCCACATCGTTGGTAATAAATTGGAACCCCAATGAAAAAAATAAAATTAAGCAGCCTTTCGGATGGGTAACACATGTATCTGATGACCTTGATTCTGCGAACATATAAAGGCGTTTGTCCCGGTTGCCCAACCCTCATCGTTGTAATAAATATTTCCCAGTGTTCTACTTTAATTCGGTTCACTAATAATTTTGTTTCACTTGTTACTGTTTTATATGCTTCATAGGACTCTGGTGTTTTGAGAAATCTGTATTTCAAGAAGGTTTCTTTCCTTTCTGCAAACATTTTTCTGCTCTTTGAAGAAAGAGCTACTTTGGGGTATTGGTAGCCTTGCAGCAGAACCTTCCAACGACTTGACGTGTTAGTACGCATTTTCTCCCATGCCGAAGCACTGCGCTACGCTTCACGCTTCGAAAGTATCCGTATTAAACTTCGAAACGCGCAATTGATACTAAGCAGCAAAAACCATATCGTCGCCGGGTTTATTTTGTTCAAATTGTAAAATATCCACATATCTTTCTCATAAATAAAATTAACTGGCTGTTTTTAGCACCGTCTCTATAAAGTCCGCAACGTTGGTAGTTGCATGCCCTTGAATTTCGAGCGCTTGGCAGTGACGTTCGTAAACGGTCGGCCGGATTTGGTCGGTTGCATAATATCTCATACCCCCATGGGTCCC
The DNA here is from genome assembly GCA_014611495.1 of Limonius californicus. Classification (NCBI taxonomy): domain Eukaryota; kingdom Metazoa; phylum Arthropoda; class Insecta; order Coleoptera; family Elateridae; genus Limonius; species Limonius californicus. Next base: position 3,922 of record JABXWE010030251.1, read on the forward strand.
CAACGTACCTGCAAAAGCGGACATAGCAACGAATCGACAAGGAACTGATCGCGAATCTGCAAAAATGTGTTTTTAGATGTGCGAAGGGATTCGCACCCGAATACCACGCACGTAACGCCGCGGCGTAAGTTCCGTAAGTTCCGAGTACTACGGCGCGCCGTAGTACTCGGAACTTACGGCGCTCTAAGTAATCAAAGTTCGCGCCCCCTAGCGACGGTCCACTTAAGTCGATTCGATCGATTTACCTGTCCAGATAGCAGTCCCGACGTTGTTTCCAATGTTTAGAATGCCATCACGATAGCTCTTTTCCTTTCAAAAATACGAAACGCGGAAAATTATCAATTGTACCGAAAATATTGGTAAAACTTCACCCAGGCGCAGCTGAACAACGGAATAAGCGAAATGTTTGACATTTCAACAGAGGCGTTCGAAGACGGACGCGACGATTCGTTCGGCGCTTTAGCAAATAGCGTCTGCGAGCCAGTTGCCATATGTTACGGACCAAACGAGCTTTTTCGTTGGACCGCAGCAGGAAAGATGGAAGTGCGTTCGGCTTAACCCAAAGGAGTAGGGGTGGAGAAACGCTTAACGGAAGGAAATCTAACACAGTTGTATACAGGGTAAATCGAAATTAATGGGAGGCACCCTCCAGGTTACAGCTGTATGCAGGTTCACGTAGGAGGGCCGAGAAACCAGCAGCTTACGGGAAACGAACTCACCTTAATTGTGCTTCCTCCTGTATGTAATGTTTACAAAGTTCATGCACACAATAACATACAACAGAATAGATCCAGATCGTACTACAGTTTAACTGCATCTAAATTTATTGAGTAAAATATAGCATACAAATAGTACAATTTAAAACAAGCAAAAAAAATAGGCTAAACAAAGAAGTGTTGAGACGTCCAAACCAAAGAGTTCGCCGCCACTGGCTTGCGATATTTACTTTAATGAACAGATCTGCGCAGCCAACGACGTTCGAGTTTACAGAATTAATTAAACTTTAACCTTAACGACTAATGAAAGGCTGGATAACTGAAGGTTGGCTCACTTTTACTATTACAAAGAATTCAACTGTTCTATTTCTTAGTTATCAACGAAGCACTCGTAAACAGGGGAAAACAATCACAGTATAGTACATTGGCCAGTTTTACCTTAGTCTTCTTCGGTAGGGAGTAGAGCGGGAGGCACAATTTGGGGTGTTCCTAGGTCCTTGAGAAGCAGACAAAAATCTCAAGCACGCCTCTGAAGGCAGGATCACGAATTTCTGCGCGAGACGGGAAATTTCGGGTGTTGTTGCAGTCCGGAACAAAATCTTCGTTGAACGAGGTTTGAATGTGCAAACAGCTGAGTATTCACGGGGTTAGTAGCTGTAATCCGACACAGGTCGAGAAAACAATTTCACTAAATTGTCTTTTGCTAAAGGGCAATACTCTGCTAATATTTAATCCGACTCAATGTCGAGAATATTCTACCCCAGGTAAGAAAAGCGATACGGTACGGACTGACAAAAAAAAACACAACGCGAATATGCCGCAGCTGGAATATTTCGTCATATTACGAAATATGTTGCAAGAATTCTAGAATAAATTAATATGTGGAACTTCCGGGTCATTCTACAAACAAGGGTTTCTAAGAACTGTTTTAGATCGGCATATACAGACTAAACATGCGTGTCAGCGTTCCCTTAAATTTCAAAAAGTCTGAAGTTGGCTACATACTCTTCTCATCCAAACTTGGTCGCTCGGTCTAAATGTTTACCTTGCAAAAATTAATACACACAACCTCCCATAAATTAACCTTTGGAAATAAAAAAATAGTAATCCACTTAGGAGCGGCAATTAAAGTAACACTTTAATTCATATAAAGCGGTAACACCAAACGAACGTTACACATAGCGACCGTCCGGTAAGCATTCTAGCGTAACCCTGCAACGTAAATGGTAGGTTGTGGTTATGTCGTTCACAACTTTTGACGGTTAATTGGGTCCATTGGCGTCGCACCGCCTTATAGAACGCTGAAGGCCGCATCTCGCCAGGTGGTGTGGTTCCGGAGCTACAGCCACTTATAGAAAATCCAATCGAGGACTTTGGTGGCGGACTGCGTAACCCGATCTGTATAATTTCGCCCTACTGAGTAGTATAAATTAAGTTTTTCGTTGAAATATTAGAATTTTTTAATCTTCCGTAGCAAAATAAATGTTTTGTGCAAGGTATAATTACAATAAATTTCAAAAATTAGCTTTCTGCTTAAAATTTCTGTTCCATAGTGCGAAAAGTATGTCATTTTTTGCCCAACTTTCATAATTTTAAAATATGCTAATTCCAGTTCTAAATTTGCAGGAAGCAATTGGAACTGTATTAATTCTAATTGTCAATTACGCACGTATACCCTTGTTGCACCAACCCCTTTATATTATTTCCATATGATCTATGGATTATTAGCAATTACGTTAATTATATCGTGAAATAATTGAAGGTAATTAGCGAAAGTATGCTAAAAATGTGCGTTTAAGTTTAAAAGTATGGGCTCCTATGATACAGGACTTTCTGGCACCACTCCATGTGTCTAAAGTTAGCTACATACTCTTTTCCGCCAAACTTGGTCGCTCGGTCTAAATGTTTACCTTGCAAAAATTAATACACACAACCGATTCGAAATACCTATATCACTAACACGGTTAGACATCTCCATCATTCAATGTAATGATTATCATGAAATGGTTCAAACCTTACAAAATAAATAATGCACATGTTCCTGAATACAGGAACATCAACTCGGTGGATGGCCCTCGGTCCCTGCCGCGACGAGGCATCAAGTCCCGCCTGCTCCAGTTCAGCACTAACAGAGGGTATGTCGCTAATGACAGCGCTAAAAGCACTAATGCTGCGATGTCACTGACTGCCGCGGCAGGGCTGAAGGGCTGTTCACCGCACCGCAGCTACCAATGTAGAGTTTTACGTGACGTTCTGTCACAATTGCTCAAAGTTATCGAACAGCCTATAGCCAGTCCTGTCGCGGCAGTTCCCCCTTTATTTTGCGCTTTTTTGTGCCTGTTCGAAAACTTTGAGTGTAGATAATGGTAGGTACGAGATGTGTATTGAATTTCTTTTGTTCACTGTTTATTAGCTCATAAGCCAATCCTTATGTGAAGTAGAAGTAACTTTTCTCTACTCTTTCAGATATGTGTTCACGATTGTAAGCTATTTAATTGGAGTCTTTATCTTTGCTACTATAGTAGGTAAGGCATAAAAACGCACCCTTCGCCATCCACGGAAACCCGGCTTTAAACCCCATTACGTTTTCAGGCCAAGTAGGAAATGTGATAACAAATCGTAACGCTAATCGCTTGGAATTCGAACGCCTTCTCGATGGTGCTAAAACATATATGAGACACCACAAGGTGAGCTTTTGCGTTTCTAATGGACACCGATTTAAAGCCCTTATTTAAGGTACCCGGAGGAATGAAGAGACGAGTGCTGCGATGGTACGATTATTCCTGGTCTCGAGGACGAATCCAAGGCGGAGGTGATATCAACACTGCTCTAGGACTACTGCCCGACAAACTCAAGACAGAGCTTGCACTGCACGTTAATTTGAGTGTTTTAAAGAAAGTAAGTTCAATGTTATATGTAGATGTATTTCTAGAATTATCGCTTCGTGTACCGCAGGTTAAGGGTTCATATATAAGCTAATACAAACTTTTATATTATTACTCATTTTTAATTATTATCAATTGAATGTTTGGTATTCGTATTTGTGCATACTCCCATAGTAAAATAGTAATAATGGCCACACTGTATATGTAGCAGGATTTAATTAACAGCTATTTATATTAAAAAGTCTAATGGCAAACAAAGGAAATATAATATACAGTATTCGCCAGTTAAGAACAAAAATGACTGCAGGCAACAAGATTACACTAAACCAACTAACAATGACAACTTTATTGGCCTTACTAAAATAACGTAATATCAGGCCATATCGTTATTAAGAGCTTAAATTGTAAACGATAGAAATATTAAAATTTTTAAAGTTGATTATTGGAAAACTGCTGCCGCAGATATGAATGTCCCAGAAAACAACAATAACATTTTAAAAAAATTAAAAATGATAGCTTGGTTACCACTTCTACAATTTAATACCAAACTAAATAAATAGCAATATTTTAAAAACTCGCCACTGGAAAACTGCCACAGAAGAGATAAATCACCCTCCAACCTAAAACAGTGTTCTGAAAATGCTAATAAGTTTAATTACCTTGACATGGAAAACTGATCAAACGCATGTTCTTTGTCGGTGATAAAAAGTTTAATACCAAATAAGAATGATTTTAAAATTGTGCATGCTTGTCGTTTGATAATTGCTGACACAAGCATACAGAAATGACAACTTCGTTGACGTTGATAAAATATCTAATGCCAATAATTAATAAGAGATTTTATTATAAACGATATAACATTAAAATTTTTAAAGCTCACAATTAGAAAACGTATGAGGCAGACAAAAATTACCGAATAAACTACAAGGACATTCTGAACAAATTAAAAATGATAACTTGGTTGTCCCCGCTACGATAAGTAAATATCAGTCCTTATTACTGATACCAAATTGAATACCAAACTAAATAAATAGCAAAATTGACGAAGCTCGCCGAAAACTACCACAGAAGAGATAAATATCCCTTCAATCTATAACATTGTTCTGAAAAGCCTAAAAATGACAATTACCTTGACTAACTAAAATTACCAAATGTGTATTCCTATCGTTGATGAAGGGTATCATACCAAACGACGAAAAATTTTAAAAATTTTAAACGTTTACCGTTTGAGAACCGTTGACGGAAATATCTTTTACCGTTTGAGAACAGTAAACGGAAGTATAAACAACTAAATATTATAGAAAAAAATTTTAGAGTACCATAAACGACAACTAAAATAACTACATATAATTCACTATCACTGATAAGTAATTTAAAACTAAATCAAAAAATAGCTAAAAGTTCACGGTTTGAAAACTGCTTCGGAGCAGAGATAAATACCCATTCAATCTACATTAGTATTCTGAAGAACCTAAAACTGAAAATTACCTTGACATTGCAAAGTGACCAAATGCATATCGTTTATAAAATGTTTAATATCAAACGAAAATGCTATAACAATTTGAATGCTCTCCATTTTAGGACAGCTGACACAAACATAAATGACTCTGCATATTAGAAGGTTATTCTAGACTAACTAAAAATGACAACTTCGTTACATTACTAAAATGACTACATACCGTTTACCATCACTAATAAGATATTTACAACTAAACTAAAGCAATGTTAAAATTTTCAAAAGTGACAGCGCACAAAATGCAATAGAGCAAATATAAATGACCCTTCAATCTGCGACACTATTTTAAAATGCCTAAAAATGAAAACTGCTTTGACATTGAATAGATGACCAAATGCATGTTCCTATCGTTGATAAAAGATTAAATCCCAAACGACAAAAATACTGAAAGTTTTTAATGTTGACGCAAGAATAAATAGCTATAATTTTGGAAGGTTATTCTAAAATAACCAGAAACGACTTCGTTGGCCTTACTAAAATAACCATAAACCATTTCCTATAATTGATAAGAGATTTAGAACTAAATCAAAACAATGCTAAATTTTTGAAAGTTCGCTGGCGCAGAACAGAAATAAATATACTTCAATTTGTATTCGTATTCTGAAGAACCTAAAAATAAAAATTACCTTAACATATAGAAAATGATCAAATGCATATTCCTATCGTTGATAAAATATATAATAACAAACGACGAAAATTTTGAGTATTCTCCGTTTAAGAACCATTGATGCAAGTATAATTAACTATACATTTTAGAAGGTAATTCTAGACTAGAAACTAGAAATGACAACTTCGTTGGGACTACTAAAATAACTATAAACCATTCACTATCATTAATAAGATATTTACAACTAAACCAAAGCAAAGGTAAATTTTCAAAAGTTACAGCGCAAAAACTGTTAAAATGACTCTTCAAACTGCAATAGTGTTTTAAAATTCCTAAAAATGAAAAATGCCTTGACGCAAATATGAACAAGTAATCACTGATAAAATGTTTAATATCAAACGATGAAAATACTGAAAGTTTTGAATTTTTCCCAATAAGAACTGCTGACACAAGCATAAATGACTTTACAAAAGGTTAATCTCGACGAACTAGAAATGACAACTTTCTTTGACATGGGCTAAAATAAGTAAATACCATTCACTATCGTCAATAACTGATTTAAAATTTAACCAAAGAAATACTAAAATTCTGAAAATTTTTACAACTTTGGCAGAGGAGAGATAAATGACTTTCAATCCGTAATATACGTTTCTGAAAAGCCTAAATATCAAAATTACCTTGACATTGCAAAGATTGCATCATGTTCCTATCATTAATAAAATGCCTAACACCAAACGCCTATCATATTAAAAAATTTTGTAAGTTCCCCGTTTGAAAACTGTTGAAGCAAGCATGTATGACTTTACACATTGCAAGCTGATGCTAGACCAACTAGAAGTGATAACAATGTCATTGACATTGCAAAAATTACTATAAGCAGTTCACAATCATTGGCAAGAGATGTAAAGTTAATCCAAGAAATATTAAAATTATGAAACTTTACAGTTTGAAAACTGCCGCAGGTCAGAGATAAGAAACATTTAATCTAGAATGGTGTTCCGAAAAACTCGAAAGGGAAAATTACCTTGAGATTGCGAATGTTGAAAAGCTGCTGATACAGACATTTTATCCTCAAAACTACACAAATGCTCTGAAGAACCTGCCAGTACAAATTACTTACTTACTAGTATTTTTTAGTTCCTCATCGCTAATAAAAGATTTACTTTGAAAAAAATATGGTACAGTTCAAAAAGTTCACTGTTTAAGAACTACTGATGCAGACATTTATACCACAAAATCACAGAAAAGAACTTGGCAAAACTGCTAATGAAGATTACCTTGACATTGTTGAGCTTCTCGTCGTTGACAGCAGCCTTAATTCATAGAGAAACAATATTAAAATCGTAGATGTTCACTGCTTGAGAACTACTGATGCAGACATTTATACCACAAAAGCACAGTAAAGAACTCTGGCAAAACTGCTAATGAAGATTACCTTGACATTGCTATGGCAAAACTGATAATGAAGATTACCTTTTGCTATGGCAAAACTGCTATTGAAGATTACCTTGACATTGCTATGACAAAACTGCTAATGAAGATTACCTTGACATAGCTATGGCAAAACTGCTAATGAAGATTACATTGACATTACTATAGCAAAACTGCTAATGAAGATTACCTTTTGCTATGGCAAAACTGCTAATGAAGATTACCTTGACATTACTATAGCAAAACTGATAATGAAGATTACCTTGACATTGCTATGGCAAAACTGCTAATAAAGATTACCTTGACATTACTATAGCAAAACTGATAATGAAGATTACCTTAACACTGCTATGGCAAAACTGCTAATGAAGATTACCTTGACATTGCTATGGCAAAACGGCTAATGAAGATTACCTTTTGCTATGGCAAAACTGCTAATGAAGATTACCTTGACATTGCTATGGCAAAACTGCTAATGAAGATTACCTTGACATTGCTAATGAAGATTACATTGACATTGCTATGGTAAAACTGATAATAAAGATTACCTTGACATTGTTGAGTTTCTCGTCGTTGACAACAGCCTTAATTCGTAAAGAAACAATATTGAAATAGTAGATGTTCACTGTTTGAGAACTACTGATACAAACATTTATCCTGCAAAATCACAGAAAAAGAACTTTGGCAAAACCGCTAATGAAGATTACCTTGACGTTTTTGAGTTTCTCGTCCTTGCCAACAGCTTTAATTCGTAATGAAACAATATTACAATTTTAGATGTTCACTGTTTGAGAACTACTGATGCAGACAGTTATACCACAGAAGCACAGAAAAAGAACTATGGCAAAACTAATAACGAAGATTACATTGACATTGTTGAGTTTCTCGTCGTTGACAACAGCTTTAATTGGTAAATAAACAATATTGAAATTGTAGATGTTCACTGTTTGCGAACTACTGATGCAGACATTTATACTGCAAAATCACAAGAAGGAACTCTGGGAAAACTGCTAATAAAGATTACCTTGACGTTTTTGGGTTTCAACAGCCTTAATTTGTAATGAAACAATATTAACATTTTAGATGTTCACTGTTTGAGAACTACTGATGCAGACATTTATACCACAAAATCACAGAAAAGAACTTGGCAAAACTGCTAATGAAGATTACCTTGACATTGTTGAGCTTCTCGTCGTTGACAGCAGCCTTAATTCATAGAGAAACAATATTAAAATCGTAGATGTTCACTGCTTGAGAACTACTGATGCAGACATTTATACCACAAAAGCACAGTAAAGAACTCTGGAAAAACTGCTAATGAAGATTACCTTGACATTGCTATGGCAAAACTGATAATGAAGATTACCTTTTGCTATGGCAAAACTGCTATTGAAGATTACCTTGACATTGCTATGACAAAACTGCTAATGAAGATTACCTTGACATAGCTATGGCAAAACTGCTAATGAAGATTACATTGACATTACTATAGCAAAACTGCTAATGAAGATTACCTTTTGCTATGGCAAAACTGCTAATGAAGATTACCTTGACATTGCTATGGCAAAACTGATAATGAAGATTACCTTTTGCTATGGCAAAACTGCTATTGAAGATTACCTTGACATTGCTATGGCAAAACTGATAATGAAGATTACCTTTTGCTATGGCAAAACTGCTAATGAAGATTACCTTGACATTGCTATGGCAAAACTGATAATGAAGATTACCTTTTGCTATGGCAAAACTGCTATTGAAGATTACCTTGACATTGCTATGACAAAACTGCTAATGAAGATTACCTTGACATAGCTATGGCAAAACTGCTAATGAAGATTACATTGACATTACTATAGCAAAACTGCTAATGAAGATTACCTTTTGCTATGGCAAAACTGCTAATGAAGATTACCTTGACATTGCTATGGCAAAACTGATAATGAAGATTACCTTTTGCTATGGCAAAACTGCTATTGAAGATTACCTTGACATTGCTATGGCAAAACTGATAATGAAGATTACCTTTTGCTATGGCAAAACTGCTAATGAAGATTACCTTGACATTGCTATGGCAAAACTGATAATGAAGATTACCTTTTGCTATGGCAAAACTGCTATTGAAGATTACCTTGACATTGCTATGACAAAACTGCTAATGAAGATTACCTTGACATAGCTATGGCAAAACTGCTAATGAAGATTACATTGACATTACTATAGCAAAACTGCTAATGAAGATTACCTTTTGCTATGGCAAAACTGCTAATGAAGATTACCTTGACATTGCTATGGCAAAACTGATAATGAAGATTACCTTTTGCTATGGCAAAACTGCTATTGAAGATTACCTTGACATTGCTATGGCAAAACTGATAATGAAGATTACCTTTTGCTATGGCAAAACTGCTAATGAAGATTACCTTGACATTGCTATGGCAAAACTGATAATGAAGATTACCTTTTGCTATGGCAAAACTGCTATTGAAGATTACCTTGACATTGCTATGACAAAACTGCTAATGAAGATTACCTTGACATAGCTATGGCAAAACTGCTAATGAAGATTACATTGACATTACTATAGCAAAACTGCTAATGAAGATTACCTTTTGCTATGGCAAAACTGCTAATG
>JABXWE010030256.1:0-10061 GCA_014611495.1 Limonius californicus
TAAATTGAAATTATTTTACAGATTCTGATAGTGATAACGACATTCCAAAAAAAAAAGAGAAACATCAATGCAACTAAACCTGTAAAAAATAATGTAAACACGTTTTATGATCATTTTTAAATATTGCAAACAATTATCTGTTATAACGAACCGTTTACGGTTGGGCTAATCAAGAAGCTGGAAGCATTCGGGGAGCGATTTGCGTCCAATATTCGAAGAAATATCTATCCTTCGCGGCAAGAAATAAAGGACTGTATTTGTAAGACGAAATCCAAAAGAACTGGTGTGGTAATAAAATCAAAACTGCAGCATTTGATGAAAAAAGCAAAATAGTAAATTTTACGTTTTCTACGTATCGCTTTTTCTATTTATTGGGTCTGAAAAACAAAACAAATCGCATTTATTAGAAGACCTTTATTTCTTCCTTTCCAAATAATATCTATTATTTAATTAGCTTCTCTGGTAAACAAATTTCTTACACATAATAATTCTTCTTTCTTACATTACACATTCGTTACAATTGACATATTTGGGGAAGCAAAATATTAATAAACGAATTGAGTAAAAAAAGCGTGAAATAAAAGAACTGATTGCCATAAAAAAACGCCAAACGTACTTTTTAATCTTTTTACATTTGAAATTCCTATTTTCAAAAATGTTTCTAAGTAATTTGTTTTCCAAAAAAAAATGCTTTGAATTATAGGTAGGTAGGTTAAAATAAATGTGATTTGTTTTTAAGTATCAACCCAAACAATCTCAAGAAAAAATAATATATGTATACATATAAAAAAATGATAGAGTTAATTATATTTTTATTGCTTTAATTTAGGTATGCTATTTGTATCGTATGCCCTCTCTTATTTTGTAGAATATATTAATATAAGTTAATTATGTACATCAAAGACAGTATTCTTTTGCTTTAAATTTAAACGAGAAGTGAGCACACTGACACTATCGGTCAGCGAATTGTGCCAACCATCGTCGATTAGCCGAGTCCGGCGCGGCAACGTTGCTGGAAGCGTGTACGCTACATATATACCTGTCGATTCAGAGGGGGGCTGCATATATACACAGAAGTGACTTCGTCACTTGTGTAACTTATAAAAATAGTTTTAGAAATGTTTTCCCCTCTTTTGAAAACCTTGTTGTGGAAGTTCCCCTCATAGATATACGGCAATCTGTATTTAAATTGCATGCTCCGAAGAGGTGGAAGTCAGGCCGCCTCCGCTATAGCTCGGAAGTCACTTCTTAACAGAGATACATATATATATATATATATAGATCTTTAAAGTGATCCAGTTACAGGACGTTGCTGTGCAAAGTTAATGGCGAGTTAAGCGTATACAAAGCGCACTAAGTACATCTACTCCGTAAATTCTTCTGACGATTTGCTCCGTTGGAAGGCAGTACGACAACTACCAGCATATCTAGGGTGTTGGTTGTATTGCCTATGGTTGCGGAGATTAAGAGTTAGTAGGCTTGTAGGCTTTACCTCTAACATTTGAAATCTTTATCTATGGAGATGGAGTGAGTTACATTTTCGTGATTTGGAACCCATTTTAAGTTGTAGGTCTCTGCTAGTGGTAGTAGATAGGATATGGCGTTTTAGGAAGAAGAAGGAATTTACAAATTTCTATATGATTCTTAATTTTGTTTAGAAGTCATTTAATAAAATGCAATCGAAAGTGATAAGGATTATCTTGTAACACATTTACAATTACAATTATAATCTCTGACACCAAAATGAGTCAGGTAATTGACAAAGGGGAAAATATTCGGTTGCAAAGTTTTATATGAAAGATAATGATATCCATGAATAAAATAAGTGTGATAGACACAAATTCCATTATGCAGACAGCTGTTTTTATTGTTTCATTGTTAAGTTTTGACGGCGTGTTTTTTTTACTATTACAAGAATAATTTTAGTTCTTCTTTCACAAGAAAACAGCTAAGAGCCGGTCTTTTATCATATTATTCACAGTTATTAACACAACTTAATACAATAATTTGCAAATGCTTATTAAAAGTAATTCCAAAATTGTTAAAGCACGTAGCGTATAAAAATAGCGAAAAATCATGGTCAGTAAAATCCAATTGTCCTTTTCGCAATTCCTCCAAAATAACCCGACCTTAAAATTTCCAATTCTTAGATTGCATTCCAAGGATCTATCGTGTTACGGCCAACGGTCGGTGTTTGAACTTGTCGTGATCTCCCGGAATTTAAAATATTTTCCGGGTAAGCCGGACGCCGACGTCTGCGATACGTTTCCGTTAGACGGCGAAAAGACATACTGTGAAGACCCGTGTTATTACATTTACATACATCCTACAAAGCAGAAAGCAAGTTCATTCCTCCCTCGCAAATTCAGAAGCTCAAATAAAATTATTTTATTATACGCGCCCGCTTCGCTGGAGTACAAAGGCAGCATTTAACTTAATTTTCGGTTTTTGTTGGGTCGACACGTGAGGGAAATGTAAATAAATGTTATTTGAAAGGGAAGTAGGTCTCGGAAGTAATATCCTCTTGTCTTACTTCTAAAAAAGTCTTGAAAATTTACAGTTTCTAAATTTACTATGTTTGTGAAATCATGTAAAACTGTCTTACGGTAAAATCAAACTTCATTAATCAAGTACTTATTTAATTAATTGCAATGTAAATGTTTTGCAATGTTGATTGTAAAACTTCTGTAACAACTTAGGAGGTAGTGAGAATAGCGGATGATTATACAGGATAATGCACCCGTTCACGTACAGGATTTTTCAAATCAATAATACTAGTTCGTGTACGTATTGCTATGTTAATTTAGATTTATGGCAGAGTTACCGACATATAATTATATGTAGGGTGTGTATAGGTGGTAAGCTGCTATCTTAGTTTCTAACCCAAATAAAATTTCACAACAGTTTTACCGTTGTAAACTGCATATGATAAGTTAACTGGTTTCTATGCAAAATCATGATAACTTCAGAATCCTAACTGACCTAGCCAAGTATATGTAGATCCTATGAATAGCGACGTAAGTCGTAGGCATTCCAAGCATCTAACATAAAAAAAGCCATGTCACGTAGCGTTCCATTGGTGTTTTATATGAACAAAATTGTACACATAAGCGATATTGCTCTAAATTCTAAACTGTATTTGATAGCTTAAATGCATAATCGTGATATTCTCAGGCCATAAGTGACACTAACTGCTTGTATATTAACTATTGAAAGGTATGTAAGCAGCTTCGCGTTTCTATGGTTTTGTATTTTACAAAATTGCACAAAACAACCCGTAGTGCTTTCAACCGTAGGTACCTTGCAGTTTGTTTAATCAACGTTTTACATACAGAACCAGTAGTAATGTCAGACCCCTCATTGACACTAACTGCTCGTATAGATTTTACTGTTGGTTGGTAGGAATCCTTGCATTTGCAACAGCTTTGTCTGCACACAAAACTACGACAACGTCAGGATCCTGAGTGAGACTAACAAGGTTCTAGAGATCTTATTAATGGCTGTGTGGCAATTTGGCATAGACACGTTTTTTTAAACAAATTTTCTACAAATAAGATATAACGTTTTAAAACACACATAGAAGTTTGTTTAGTTAGTTTGTTTTCATTTAAAACAATGCTAACGTAAGGCTCCTAAGTGGCCCTACTTGGCATTGGCAGCAATTTTGTTAATGGTAAGTTAGGCCGCCTTGCTTATGTACTGATTTCTTTACTAAACAATATTTTTTAAAACGAACTGAGGTATTTTTCACTGTTCATAACAATTTGTTTAGTTAACTTGTTTACATCAAAAAGTCAGCATAACGACATGACAGCAAGTGTCCGTATAGATCGTATTTACTGTTACGTGGGCAGACTAATGATTTAATACTTAGTTTATCCACTGCTGTTTCCTAAACGGTCTTTCTTAAAAAGCCCTTTTTAAATTTCACATGACTGTTTAATTATTTTGTTTACATTGAAAATCAATATATCATATAATCAATATCAGGTTCTTAATTGCCGGTGTAGATCCTATACGGAAAGAACCTGCACATGGTGGTTGCATTCGTTAATTTGTTAACAAATATCTATGGTAACATGAAGCCCCTAGGTGTTTGTGTACATCCTGTTAATGGTAATGTAAGTAACTTGTAATTGTGGGTAAACAAAACTTTACTAAACAACCTGTACATGGTGGTAGATTTCGTTAATTTGCTAACATACAAAACCATGATAACGTCCAGCCCCTAAGTGTTCGTGTAGATCCTATTTATGGTAATGCAGGCGTCTTGCATATCAATTGGCTACGTATCTTTACAAAATTTTACAAAACAAGCTGCACATGACCGTTTGTTTCGTTAATTTGTTAATATAAAACACCATGGTAATGTCAAGTACTCGTGTAGATCCTATTATTGGTAATGTAGGCAGCTTGACATTTCCACTGGCAAAATTTTATAGAACACGCTGGAGCTGCACATCGCTGTCGTTAAAAATGGTAACATCCAGCCCCTAAATGTTCGTGTAGATCCTATTAATGGCAATATAGGAAACTTGGCATTACCATTGGCTGTGTATCTGAAAAAAAGTTTACCAAATACATTGTAACATCAAGCCCTTAAGTCTTCATGTAGATGCTGTTAATGGTAGAGCAGGCAGCATTTTCATTGCCTTTGTATCTAAAGAACATTTTTAATGTAGGTAGCTTGCTATTTCTATTGGCTTTGTTCGTTAATTTTTTAACATAAAGAATGTCAAGCTCCTAAGTGTTCGTGTAGATCCTATTAATGGTAATGTAGGCAGCTTGGCATTTTCATTGGCTATGTATCTAAACAAAAGTTTACAAAACAAGCTGTACATGTTAATTGTTTAGTTAATTTGTTAAATCCAGAACATCAAACCCCTAAGATTTTGTGGAGATGCTATTAATGGTAATGTAGGCAGCTCGCAATTTCTATTGGTTTTGTATCTAAACAAAAGTTTACAGAACAAGCTGTACATTTGTACAATTTTTTAACTGAAAACGTCAAGGCCCTAGGTGTTTGTGCACATTCTATTCATGCTAATGTAAGTAACTTGGTATTTACATTGGCTTTGTATCTAAACAAAAGTTTACAAAACAAGCTGTAAACAAAAGTTTACAAAGCAAGCGCATATGACAATTGTTTCGTTAATTTGTTAACATAAAGAATGTCAAGCCCGTAAGTGTTCGTGTAGATCCTATTAATGGTAATGTAGGCAGCTTTGCATGGCTTTGTATCTAAACAAAAATTTATAAAGCAAGCGCATATGACAATTGTTTCGTTAATTTGTTAACATAAAGAATGTCAAGCCCGTAAGTGTTCGTGTAGATCCTATTAATGGTAATGTAGGCACCTTGGCATTTCCATTGGGCTTGTATCTAAACAAATGTTTACAGAAAAAGCGGTATATGACAGCTGTTTCGTTAATTTTTTAACATACAACGCCAAGGCCCTAAGTGTTCGTGTACATCCTCTTCATGCTAATGTAGGTAGCTTGGTATTTCCATTGGCTTTGTATCTAAACAAAAGTTTACAAAACAAGCTGTATATAACAGTTGTGTCGTTCGCTCCTTAATATAAAAAGCCATTGTAACGTCAAACCTCTAAGTGGTCGTGTAGATCCCATTAATGGTAATGTAGGCAGCTTGGTATGGCTTTGTACCTAAACAAAAGTTTACAAAAGAAGCTATATGTGGCAGTTACTTCGTTAATTTGTTAATATTAAGAATGTCAAGTCTTTAAGTGTTCGTGTAGACCCTATTAATGGTAATGTAGGCAGCTTGGCATTTCCATCGGCCTTGTATCTAAATAAATGTTTACAGAAAAAGCGGTATATGACAGCTGTTTCGTTAATTTTTAACATAAAACGTCAAGACCCTAGGTGTTTGTGCACATCCTATTCATGCTAATGTAGGTAACTTGGTATTTACATTGGCTTTGTATCTAAACAAAAGTTTACAAAACAAACTGTAAACAATAGTTTACAAAGCAAGCGCATATGACAATTGTTTCGTTAATTTGTTATCATAAAGAATGTTAAGCCCTTCAGTGTTCGTGTAGATCCTATTAATGGTAATGTAGGCAGCTTTGCATGGCTTTGTATCTAAACAAAAATTTATAAAGCAAGCGCATATGACAATTGTTTCGTTAATTTGTTAACATAAAGAATGTCAAGCCCGTAAGTGTTCGTGTAGATCCTACTAATGGTAATGTAGGCACCTTGGCATTTCCATTGGCCTTGTATCTAAACAAATGTTTACAGAAAAAGCGGTATATGACAACTGTTTCGTTAATTTTTTAACATAAAACCTCAAGGCCCTAAGTATTCGTGTACATCCTCTTCATGCTAATGTAGGTAGCTTGGTATTTCCATTGGCTTTGTATCTAAACAAAAGTTTACAAAACAAGCTGTATATGACAGTTGTGTCGTTCACTCCTTAATATAAAAAGCCATTGTAACGTCAAACCTCTAAGTGTTCGTGTAGATCCCATTAATGGTAATGTAGGCAGCTTGGTATGGCTTTGTACCTAAACAAAAGTTTACAAAAGAAGCTATATGTGGCAGTTACTTCGTTAATTTGTTAATATTAAGAATGTCAAGTCTTTAAGTGTTCGTGTAGACCCTATTAATGGTAATGTAGGCAGCTTGGCATTTCCATCGGCCTTGTATCTAAATAAATGTTTACAGAAAAAGCGGTATATGACAGCTGTTTCGTTAATTTTTAACATAAAACGTCAAGGCCCTAGGTGTTTGTGCACATCCTATTCATGCTAATG
Organism: Limonius californicus; assembly: GCA_014611495.1. NCBI lineage: Eukaryota > Metazoa > Arthropoda > Insecta > Coleoptera > Elateridae > Limonius > Limonius californicus. Next base: position 6,782 of record JABXWE010030256.1, read on the forward strand.
TAGGTAACTTGGTATTTACATCGGCTTTGTATCTAAACAAAAGTTTACAAAACAAACTGTAAACAAAAGTTTACAAAGCAAGCGCATATGACAATTGTTTCGTTAATTTGTTAACATAAAGAATGTCAAGCCCTTCAGTGTTCGTGTAGATCCTATTAATGGTAATGTAGGCAGCTTTGCATGGCTTTGTATCTAAACAAAAATTTATAAAGCAAGCGCATATGACAATTGTTTCGTTAATTTGTTAACATAAAGAATGTCAAGCCCGTAAGTGTTCGTGTAGATCCTATTAATGGTAATGTAGGCACCTTGGCATTTCCATTGGCCTTGTATCTAAACAAATGTTTACAGAAAAAGCGGTATATGACAACTGTTTCGTTAATTTTTTAACATAAAACCTCAAGGCCGTAAGTATTCGTGTACATCCTCTTCATGCTAATGTAGGTAGCTTGGTATTTCCATTGGCTTTGTATCTAAAAAAAAGTTTACAAAACAAGCTGTATATGACAGTTGTGTCGTTCACTCCTTAATATAAAAAGCCATTGTAACGTCAAACCTCTAAGTGTTCGTGTAGATCCCATTAATGGTAATGTAGGCTGCTTGGTATGGCTTTGTACCTAAACAAAAGTTTACAAAAGAAGCTATATGTGGCAGTTACTTCGTTAATTTGTTAATATTAAGAATGTCAAGCCTTTAAGTGTTCGTGTAGACCCTATTAATGGAATGTAGGAAGCTTGGCATTTCCATTGGCTTTGAATCTAAACAAAGGTTTACAGAAAAACCTGTATATGACAGTTGTTTCGTTAATTTTTTAACATAAAATGTCAAGGCCCTATGTGCTCGTGTACATCCTATTCATGCTAATGTAAGTAGCTTGGTATTTCCATTGGCTTTGTATCTAAACAGAAATTTACAAAACAAGCTGTACATGACAGTTGTGTCGTTCATTCCTTTATATAAAAAGCCATTGTAACGTCAAACCTCTTTAGTGTTCGTGCAGATCCTATTAATGGTAATGTAGGCAGCTTGGTATGGCTTTGTACCTAAACAAAAGTTTACAAAAGAAGCTGTATGTGGCAGTTGCTTCGTTAATTTGTTAACATAAAGAATGTCAAGCCCTTAAGTGTTCGTGTAGATCCTATTAATGGTAATGTAGGCAGCTTGGCATTTCCATTGGCTTTGTATCTAAACAAAAGTTTAGAAAATAAGTTGCATACAACAGTTGTTTCGTTAATTTGTTAACATGAAGAAAGTCAAACCCCTAAGTTTTCTTGTAGATCCTATCAATGGAAAAGCAGGCAGCTTGGCATTTCCATTGGTTTTGTATCTAAACAAAAGTCTACAAAACAAGCTGTAGAGACAGCTGTTTAGTAAATTTGTTAACATCCAGAACATCAAACCCCTAAGTTTTCGTGTAGATGCTGTTAATGGTAATGTAGACAGATCGCCATTTCTATTGGCTTTGTATCTAAACAAAAGTTTACAGGAAAAGCTGTATATGACACTTGTTTCGTTAATTTTTTAACATAAAATCGTCAAGGTTCTAGGTGTTCGTGTACATCCTATTCATGCTAATGTATTGGTATTGGTATTTCCATTGGTTTCGTATCTATCTAAATAAAAGTTTATAAAAGAACTGTACATGACAGTTGTGTCGTTCATTCCTTAATGTAAAAAGCCATTGTAACATGAATCCCCTAAGTGTTCATGTAGATCCTATTAATGATCATGTAGGCAGCTTTGCATGGCTTTGTATTTAAACAAAAGTTTACAAAACAACCTGTATATGACAGTTGTTTCGTTAATTTGTCAATATAGAGAATGTCAAGCCCTTAAGTGTTCGTGTAGAACCTATTAATGGTAATGTAGGCAGCTTGGCATTTCCATTGGCTTTGTATCTAAACAAATGTTTATAAAACATGCTGCACATGACAGTTTGTTTGGTTAATTTCGTAACATAAAAAACTGTAGTAATGCAAGACCCTAAGCGTTCGCGTAGATTCTACTTATTAATGATAACGTAGGCTGTTTGGAATTTTTATTGGTTTTAAAACTAAAGTAAGTTTGACTAAACAAGCTGTATATGACAATTTGTTTAATTAATCTGGTTACAAGTAGGATACGTTTAAGGTCAGGCTCCTAAGTATTCCTGTAGATCTGCAGTGGTCTGCGTGCGATGGGCTTTTTGCTCACCCAAATAAAATGTGTTTGGAGTAATGTTTTAGTTGCTTTTTGTCTATTTAAGCGAAATAAAAATCATCATTAACTGGACTGATCTTGGTTTACCAAACGAGCGGTAATACCTTATAAAGCAATATTGTATTGATTTATACTGTTCATATTTATCTGCGACACATTTTACATTAGACCATTTACTGTTCTAATATTGCTCTCAATAAAAATTCAGAAATCCCACAGGAAAATTATTGAACATAAATGTGGAATTAAGAGAATTCATTGAAAAATATTATTATGCTAATATATTTGAAGTGCATTCAAGTTTAAGGAAGTCAGTATTGAACTTTCCTTGTAACTAATTTAATCTACTTTGGATTAGTTGTATTTTTCCAATGTAATGTACTTTATTTTCGGTTTGATTAGTTTTAGCTTCCAAGAGCCGTTTGAAGTTTCGTGTTTGTCCATCGAACATTTATCTCACTCTGCATGTTTACTCTGCGACTCACAGAGGACGTTTGTTTTATATATTCGCAAGGAATTTCAATTCCTCAGGCTTGTCAGAATTTTCACAATTGCTTCTTATTTGCTTGTGCTGTTTGCATTTTATTATTTGAACACAACGCACGATACAAAAATTCTGAAATATCAGACAAAAAAAAAACGCTCCTGAGAGACAGCACGCATCTCGTGCCATTATTGTCCGAAGTGGAAATAGTTTAGACTTTAGGTGCAAACTGCGAAAGTTAATAACATTTTCGATTTGTCTCTGTCGCCTTGCCGCAGCGTTTGATTCAATTCCTACGAGGGCCCCTTTTGTGGGGTAATGTAATTCCGAATCTTTCAAATCGAATTTAGCTTGTTACATTCTACTTGACTTCCACCGTTTTTTGATACTTCTGTATTATTCCTTCGTTTACCCGTTCAGCTGGATTAGTTTATGGTTTTTCGATCTTGCATCAATGGTGCTTTTAATTAAACATTGGTTCAATTAAAACTTTGTTGAGCAGATTAACTGCGCAAACAGCGTGCTTAATGCATTATTTATATGTATGTATATATATATATATATATATACAGGGTGTCTCAGAAAGAATGGGCCAGC